>PVIJ01025238.1:0-10974 GCA_004024925.1 Scalopus aquaticus
CTTTGCTGTTTCAAGAAACAAGAATTCTGCAGGGTGTATCTGAAATGCATTGAAAACAGATCTCACAAGCCCCAGTCTGGGGCGCCCAGCTTTTCACGGCTGTCTTCCACCTCTAGGGCTGTGATTTCCTATTTTTAGGGAGAGCGAGAAAGGGGTGGGGGCATCATTCTTGGAACTTCTGGCATTTCATTTCTTTCCACTCAAAATGCCCAGCACACAGCTCCCGGGCCTGCTCCGGACCACGCAGGTGATTCTTTTTACAAACCTTTTCCCCTTGAGGAGCAGCAGTGTGAGCTTCTCCTACCGAATAAACCCGTCCTTTTAAAATATAATAAAAATAACCAGCATTCACTTACGCGCATCCCAGGGCCCCAATCACCCCTCCATCCGCAAATGCCACCCCAAAAGTCCTACAAACGAGAACGTGCTTCCAGAGTTAGACAAACAAGTTCTGAAAACTGCTTCCACAGTTCTGAAAACAGTCCCAGGGAACTAGCCGGGCTGCCCACGGCCGCCAGCTGGGGGCGCTGCGCAGCCCGAGTTTGCTGACCCCGCCCTGAGCCTTAAGTCAAGGAGCGGTCGGGAAAAGCTACACACACAGCAGCGTTTGTAGGGCCCCCTAGGAGAACAAACCGGAAAAGCCGCCACGTGACACCAGGTGGTGGAGAGTCAATCCCGGGGTGCCTTGTTTTGGGGATGCTCACCCTCTCGGGGCCACGTTCCAACCCATTCTGCTGCCGCCGCCTCCACTTTCTTCTTGCCATGGGTGACGCCTGCAGCGTCTTCTCCTCACTTTGTCCTGCCTCACTCCTGCTGCTGGGACTGCACACATGTTCCTCCTCCAGGAAGCCCTCCCTGACTCCCCAAGCTGAGTCGGAAACCCTCTGGGCTCCTCCGTCCCAGTCTTGGTTACTCTACTAAAGTAGGGGGACAGGGAGGGGGGACCCCTTCAGACCAACACAATGAAATTGAGTACCTGACTTACCTGCACCAGGGGCTGTGCTAAGCGCTGCCTGGATCCTTCCCCATTCTCCTGCCCCGGCCCCTCCTTCCGGCCACCCCCGGCCTCCCGGTTCTCCCACCCAGGCCCCGCTGCACTAGTCAGGTAACTGTGTAACAGATGACCCCGAAGCCTGAAAAACGGCCGGATTATCTGCAACGCAGCTGGCCCATGGCTAAGCTCACCAGGTGGTGCCTGGCGGGATTCATTTCCTGCCTGACTGCAGGCGGGGGGTGGGGAGCCACCCTCAGGTCCGCGCCAGGGGGCATCTCTGAGGGTTAACTGGCTTCATCAAAGCCGAAGCAAGAACCAGAAAAAGATTCAAACAAAGACAGCACTGTCCTTTATAACCTGACGTCAGAAGGGACAGTCCCTTGCTTTGCTGTCTTCCATGTTTGAGAACGCACCCCTCATCCAACCTGTCCTCCAGGAGAGGGGTCACGCCGGGTTGGACACCAGGAGGCAGAGATGATTGGGGGCCACTTAATGACCAGCTCCAGCCCCCTCTGTGGTCTCTGCCCTGTCTGGAACGCCCTTCTCCCAGATTTCTGTGTGGCTTCTTCCTTGAGCTCCTTCGCTCCTTCGCTCCTTCCTCAAGGTCCTTTCCTCGGAGAGGCCTTCCCTCACCACCTTACTTAGATTGCAGCACTCCCTGGGCAGGCCGAATAGCGACCCCCAGAGATCTCCAGGCCCTGTTCACTGCTAGCTGTGATGTGCCCTTCTGTGGCAACAGGGATTTGGCAGGTTGTGAAGTTAAAATCTTGATATGCAGGTGCAGGGAGAGGACGGAAACAGACATGAAAGCAGGAAGCACCGCCCGGGCGGGGGCAGAAGGCCTTGAACATGGAGAAAGGGGTCTGGAGCCAGGAAAGGAAGGAATGTGGTTCCAGAGCTGCGAGAGGCAAAGAAATGGATTTTCCAGGCCTCCCACGTGGCGCAACTGGTTAAGTCTCAGCACTCTGAAGCTATCCCCAGCCACTTCAGCACGAGTTTGATCCCCGGCCAGGGAGCTTCCCACATGGCGCAGCAGACCTCTCCTGCCTCGCCCGCTGCTCCCCTCAGCAGTGGATTTCGGTAGATCCGCCTGTTCTCACCACTCTGCCTCTGGTGAACCCTTTCGCCACCCCACACCTCTGGCCTGCACCCCAGATTGTATGTGTAAATAAATAAATCTTTAAAACAAATGGATTTTCCCCTAGCACCCAAGGGAACGCAGCCCAGGCCTGCCACTGACACAGCGACTTCCGGCCAGTGAAACTGACTGTGGCCTTCGGGCCTCCCGGACTGTAAGAAGACACGGTGACGCAGTGCTCAGATGTCCAGTGACAGAACACACGGAGGATGGTAGTGGCAAGGGGCCCTGTGGCTGTGTCTCTGCCAGCTGGTGTCATTACACTCGCCTGTGGCCTCTCTACCACTTGGGGCCTCTGCGCCTGCGTGTCTGGCCGCTCTGTGCACCTGTGTGTGTGTGAAAGAACTGGACCCTGCACTCCCACATGACAGCCTGGAGACAATGGCCCATGTGTCGAGGCAGCCGGGGACGCCTCGGTAGCCGCTGACTGTGTGGCTGTGGTCTGAGGTGGTCTGGGAGTAGCTCGGAAGGGACCCACAAGTGCGTGCACAGGAAGTCCTCCCTGTGTGTGTGGCCAACGTGCCCCCGCCCCCGTTCCCCATAAAGTTGATTACCCTTTGTCTCCCCTGGACCCTGCTCCTCCTGCCACTGTCACATCATCAATCATGCTTGTGTGTTACAGCTAATAAACAGCAAGAGGCTGTCACTGGGCGGCAGAGTCTTGCCTTGCAAACCTGCTCCACGACTTGTCCCTCAAGCATGTCCTGGGAATGTGCCAGCGCGTTCCCGCCCCAACACCAGACCATAGTCACACAATGGTGAAGTCACCCCATGATGCATTTCTCAGCAGGTATCCACGCTGCTAAACCACCTGTGACTGTAAATGTGTCCTTTTAAGCCAGTGAGTCTGTGGTCAGTTGTTAAAACAGTCAGGGGAAATCATGTCGCCTCCCAGCCTGGCCAAAGATCCATGCTCCTGCTTTCACTTTTCCCATCTTCTCAATCACCATCTGCTAGAATAGATTGTTTACTCTTCCTTCTTTTTTCTCTTTTTTAAAAAGATTTATTTATTTATGCACACAAGTGCTGGGGTGTAGGCCAGAGATATGGGGGGTAAGAGGATTCACCAGAGACAGAGTGGGGCGCAGAACAGACGGATCTACTGAAATCCACTGCTGAGGGGAGCAGTGGGGAGACAGGAGAGGTCTGCTGCGCCATGTGGGTAGCTCCCTGGCCGGGATCAAACTCCTGATGCAGTGGCTGTGGACAGTTTCATAGTGCTGAGACTTAACCCCTTGCGCCACCAGGGAGGCCCTACCCCAGCTCTTGTATGCAGAAATAAATAAATCTTAAAAAAAAAAATCTTGCAGGAGCAGCTATGACAAAGAAGTGGGGCAGCAGCAAAGGGAAATCACACCTCAGGGTCGTGAAAGGCTGTGGGATTTTCATCAAGTCCCGAGGGAGACGCCCGCAGGCCCTCCCCGCCACCCACCTACAGAAGCAAGATGTGCAAGAAGGATATCAGCAGCATATTTTAGGGTGCTTAAAGACATAAACGAAGACCCCAAAACGTGACTGAAAGATCAGGATGCTTAAAAAAAAAACCCACAACAACCAACAAGAGGCCTATTTGGCAGAGGGAAGTTGGGGCCCGCGCGGGAGGTCCCTGCATTTGTGGTTTGCTAGGAAGAGTAACCACGGTGACCCCTTACTAAGTGGGAATGAAATCCGCAGAGAAGGAGGTCAAATTCTGTGCAAACTACCTTTATTTATAAAGAAAAATCATTTTGTTATAAAATCAGCCCTGTGTGAAGGCACTTGATTGGAGTGGGGGGCAGGGACCCTAGAGAGACCGAGGCTCTCCGCTGCCCCCAGGCTGCTGGAAGAGATGAGGGCAGAGGGGACTCCCAGGGAAATCCAGTGGAGGTGACCCATCTGAGGCTCAGCTGGGATGGTGGGTGACTTGCTTTGTGGGGGTGGGGTCTGGAGAGGGTCCCCAGTAGGAGAGGCACTTTGGATAGGATCTGATTTGGCAAATGGGGGTGTCTCCTGACTCCGAGCCCCCCTAACACCTCCCCACAGCTTAAGGCTGGGGTTCTCCTTCTGCCCTGACTTCCAGGGGAGCAAGAGCCGGTGGCAAGGACCCTGCCCCTTGGGGCTTGGGGTGTAGGGGTGCAGCTGTATCCGGAGCATGCGGAGCACCTGGAGCAAAGGCAGGGCTGCCTCCTCCTGTCTCCCTGGAGACGCGCCTCTCTGCAGCTAGACCTTATTCCTCTGGGGCTTCACCCTGGGGAAGAGCTGGGGGAAGGCAGCAGCTTCAGATACTGGGGGCTCCCATCCTTTGAATCCACCCCCCGATTTCATGGAACCACCTAATCCCTCCCCCATATGTGGTATGTGGGCTGTCTTTACTCCCCCATCCCTGCCTAATGGACTCTCAGCTTCTCCCAAAACACTGGAACCCCCCAAGTCCCATCACCTCCGAGCACCAGATGGGGCTGGTGGATGAACTGGAATATTCCCAGCCCATCACAAAGGCCCCGCTTGCCTCTCCCTACCCCCTCGACTGTCCCCAAACTAAAAGAATCCTCTCCTGGGGCTAGAAATGAGTCCTCCTGGTCTCCTCCCCCAACCCCAGGAGAATCTCCCTCAATTCTACCATCATTTTATTAAATAATTCTTCCTCGTCCTGCCCCATTCCGTATAACAAAAGCTCGCTCACCACCAGGCCTGCAACCTGATTCTGTAACACCCCATCGCTAAAATGGGCTCCTTCTTCCTTCCCTAGGCTCAGACTCTCCCTTAATGTCCCCCATTAATGTAATCGGGGAGCACCAGCCCATCACACAGCCAGTAAGGCAGCAGTGATGAGCACCCCACAAAGGACCACCAGTAAGGGATTCTCCCTTCCCGGCTCCCCTTACTACAGTAGGGGTCTCCTCCCCACCCAACATCGGGCTCTTTCGTGCAACCCATCCCCAGCCCCGCAGTATAACGGCCTGTGCTGCCTCCGCCCTCCGCCCTTATTCCCTCGGCTGGTTCCTTTCCCCCCAGGGGAGCAGGCGGCTGCACGCGCCCTTCTGGCTCACCCCGAAGTAGTTTCGGGGCACATAGCCCTCCTGGCCGTGCAGCGAGGCCCACCACCAGTCGGTCTCCTCGGGCGCGTCCCGCCGCAGCACCGTCACCGCCTCGCCCTCACGGAAGGACAGCTCGTCCCCGAACTCGGCGCTGTAGTCCCACAGCGCGTACACCGCGCCGCCATGCATCAGCCCCACGCTCTGCTCCACGTCTGCAAGAGCCAGGCCGGCGTGACCCCAGGGTGCGGGGCGGGGAGTCCCGGGTTTGGCTCGCCCCACCTGGAGCGTCCCGGGGAGGGGTGGTCTCCGGGTGGAGGCCCTGGGGGCGCCCAGTGCTGGCCGAGGCACGTCCCTGTCGCGTTCACACTGTGGCATCTCAGCGTCACTCCAGGGGGTACAGCCGTGTGCCCCCCGCTGAGAGGTGCCGTTTCTGGAGAGGACCCAACCGTCTTGGGCGGTACCCGCCGCCCCTCCCCCGCCCACACGGTGCCTGGTCCCAGGTGATGTTTCCCAAGAGGAGGCGCCGCCGCCCCCCGCAGGGCCACGGCAGCTTCCACTGAGGATTTAGCCCCCCAGCCCAAACGGAATAGTCCACCCGCTTCCACCCCGCTTTCTCGGCTCAGTCCACCGTGTTCTAGACGCTTCTCTGCCGGTGAGGTGTGCTGAGCCATCTGAACTTCACCCTCACAGGGCGCTCGGGCGGCGGCAGCGGCCGGACCCTCCTGAGACTGTCGTCCCGGCTCAGCCCGCTCCCCGAAGCTCGCAGCCCTCCCCCATACTCCAGTCCCGCTCCCCTGTGAGGCAGGTGTTCCAGTCCGGGGGCTCTCACCTACCACCTTGGTGGCACCGCGGGCTGGAGTGAAGCCCCCCAGACTCCCCCTCAAGCACACTGTCTCCCCCGCACCCCAGCCCTCCCGGCCCCGAGGCGGGCCTCACCCCTGCTCTGCTGTTAGCTCCCCAGCTGCGTGCGGGCCAGCCCCGCGCCGCCGCCAGCCCACCTAGTTCCTCCGTCACCCGCTGAGGCCCCGGGCGCCCCCTGGAGATCTCGGTATGGCCTCCAAGAGCAGGAGAGCTTCCCCGCAGGCCCAGCAGCCACTCCCATGGGGAGCACCGCCCACCTGCCCGGCCCCACGCCAGATAGTCCGGACAGTTGGAACATCCAACTCCCCACATCCGCAGGTGAGACAGCACGCGAGCCGCGCAACTGAGGCCGCTCGCCCCCACCCCAGGCACCCAGCTTGCAGGCACAGTGCCGTGTTGCCCCTCCCCCCAAGGTGGCGCGCGATGCTCCCCCACACCCTGCTGGCACCTGCCAGGTGGGAGACCCAGGCGCTGGCGCACCGGTGGCCCACCCATCCCGCTCCCCTTCTCTGCGACCCTGCTGCCCGCTTGCTACAGCCCTCACCTCCTCTCCACCGACATGGCAGACTGCCGCCTCGCCCCTCCCATCTGGGGCGACCCAGTCCCCACGACCCCCTAGAGGTGCCCCAGCCCAGCCGCCTCGCACCTGCCAGGTAAGTGGCGCAGTCCGCGTAACCCTCGCGGTAGGGGTCGCACTTCTCGATGGCGGTGGCACCGTCACTGATGGTGGTGGCGAAGATGGCCGCCCCGTGCTGCACCAGAGCAGTGCAGATGGCCGTGTCGTTGCACGACGCCGCGCAGTGCAGCGGGGTCCTAGGGGCGGGAGGCGAGGTGAGCGGCCGCGCCCGCCCGGATGCCCACCCGCGCGGCCCGGCGCTCACCAGCCGTGGCTGTCGGGGGAGTTGACGTTGGCGCCCGCCGCGATGAGGAAGTCCACGATGGGGTAGTTGGCGCCGCAGATGGCGTTGTGCAGGGCGGTGATGCCCTCCTCGTTGGGCTGGCTCGGGTCGTTCATCTGGGCGGGGCGGAGGGGCAGGGCTTCAGCCTCCGCGCCTCACCGCCCCGCCTGCCCGCTCAGGCCGCGCTCACCTCCTTCACTGCCTGCTGCACCACGTCCAGCTCCCCGGTCAGCGCGGCGTCCAGCAGCAGGACCAGCGGGTTGAGGCGCGCGCGGCGGGCTTTGCGTGGGGAGCCCGCCTTCCGCAGCACCGAGCGCATCTCCTGGGGGACAGGACGGGTGGGGGGCTCAGTGGCTGGGGGGCGCTGTTCATCTACCCATTACTCAGAGGGGAAAACGGAGTTCCAGGGAACAGGTGGTAGCCGCCCAGGGCGTCCACCAGGGACTGGAACCCGCGCGTCTGGGGGGCGGCCCTTCAGCGCCACAGTCTGTTCCTCCAAGGGGCAGAGCACCGGGGATGCCAGAATCCTGGGCCCTGAGACCTGAGAGGAAGCTGAGAGACTACGGAGCTGATGATTGTGGAAGCCAGATATTCCATCTACAGTCTCCTTTCTTTAAAAAATAAACACTCTGCCCCCCACACGTAAATGTCACCAAACCTTAGTTCCAGAAGTTTGGAAGGAGAATGTTGATCATACTGTTCCCTGACCTTTCTTATTTTTGATTGTTTTCCTACAAGATTCATTTTCTTTTGAGCATAGGGCATTGGCAAGTCTGGGCTTGGCTGTCAGTGATTTCGAGATTCTGGAATTCTGAGGTCCAGGAGCCACTGATTGCCCAAACTCTCTGATGCCCAGTTATTTCAGGGTTCCAATGAACAGCGTGAGTCCAGAAATGCTAAGTCGTGCCATTTCAAATTGCGGAGGACCCAGAACGGGGCGGTCCCAAGATTCTATGATTTTGGACTTCACTATTTTACAGTTAGTTTCATCTCACATGGTTGGAAGGGATTGCTCCAAATGTTAACTGGAGCTGTGGTTTTATTCCACTTTACTCTACTCTTCTCCATTTCCTCCAGGTTGCCTGTGGGGTTTGGTGTTCCTTTCTAGCTGAATATATTAATTTTAAATGTAATTTAACCTAAACGTGTGATCGTGATAAATTACACTTTAAAACGTAACTCAGCATTACAGCATGAGTGCCCTAAGCTGTGGTTTTGTGTTTTCATTTTCAGTGGGGGCAACTTCAAGATCCAGGAGTACCCAGGGTCTGTGAGAAGGGCCTTCTAACCCACGATCCTGTTCTTCAGACCTTCGTGCTCCCGAAGTCTGGCGTTTCCCTCCACCGAGCCGGCACTGCCCACTGATTTCCGGGATTCTGTGACTCTGCAAGCTTCTCCAGGACCCGGACTTTGTGCTTCTACATCGAGGCAACGACCCCCTCAAAATGTGCTCGCTCTACCGCTCCTGATTTCAAGATCTTGAGCCTCAACATTTCTTAGCTTCATTTCAGGAGGGCCTGGGAGTGGGTATTCTGGGGTGTCCTCCTGGCTCCCACTTTTTCTGCCTAGCCTCATGGATCATGTTCCATGTAAACACACACACACACACACACACACACACACACACCCCTTCTACCAAGATGCAGGGATTGACCCAAGATCAGCAGGAGGCCACTCCCAGTGGCTAAGGGCTGAGGGCCAGGCATGTTCCTCGTGATTGAGATGTGAATCCTCATAGTGACCTATATGTGGGTGCTGTTCTTCTCAGTCCCATCTCACAGATGAGAAAACTGAGGTCCAGAGAGGCTAAGTGTTTTGCCCTAGGTCACACAGCAAAGAGCGGTGGTGTCGGGATTCGAACCCAGCAGCCTAGCTCTGCAGCTGATGCACCCCACAGGGACACCCCAGCCTCAAAGACCAGGGATTTGCTCCTCAAAGTGGGAAGGAAAGAAGCTCTGAGCAGCATCCGAGGACACCCTGGGCTTCAGCTGGGAGGGCCTCTGACTGGACCATCTCGAGCCACAGCAGAGGCTCGCTGAGGAGAGAGTGGACCCCCAGAGAGGCAATCCCCACCCCTGACAGCGTGGCTCCCGGGGACGGAATGGTGACTGCCTTGATTTTGCGGGTTTTGCAGGTGCCCAAATAGATGCGGCAGTGCGGAAAGCCCGTTGTTTCCAACGGGCTTGGGCTGGGGTTCCTGAAGGGACGCCCAGGGGCATGATGTAGAGTGCAGAGAAAGACTCTGCGTGGCCAAGGCTCCTCTCCACACTTCCTCCCTGTCTTCTGGAAGCAGGCACACCTAGACCAAAGACTACATTTCCCAGCCTCCTTTGCAGCTGGGCTGCTGGTGAGCTGGAATCAGAAGTGACAGGTACAGTTTCCAGGCTCTGACCTCAGAGGGAAAGGGCACGTCCATATGCTAACGAATACGCCCCAATCTCCTCCTGGGTTACTTACCATGCTCTGCGGCTGCTCTGGTGGGCTGCTCTGGGGTGGGGCGGGGGGCGGTGTGGGAGCTGGTGGGGCAGGAGCAGGGGGCCCTGCCCTGGCCTCGGACCCCTCAGTGATGGAGGACAGCTCGGGCTCAGGCCCCCCAGGCCCTCCGTGACGATGGAAGAGGCGGCTGATGATCTGCTGGTACTGCTTCTTGTGGGTAGGGGGCAGGGCTACGGCTGGGCTCTGCTCCATGGAGCCCCTGCGTTTGAGGGGCCGTGGGATCTCTGCCAGCACCCGTGCCACCTCCTCCAGCTCGGGTACCGACTGGGCCTCAGGAGGCAGTGCTGGCTGCAGCCGAGTGGGACTGAGCGGCCGAGCCACAGCACCTTCATCGGCATCCCCAGCCTCCAGCACTGGTGTCAGCAAACTCTCCAGCTCCGGCTCTGGCTCTAGTTCAGTAATGGGTTTGGGGGGGCCTAGAAAGACGAAGAGCCCCGTGAGTTGAGGGTACCTTGGGAGATCCCCCAAATTCCCTCCCCACAACTTCTAGGACCTGCAACCAGTACCAAATTTGCTGTGTGATCTCAAGATAGTTCCTTGCCCTCTCTGGGCTACACTGTCTCTGAACTGTGGCTAATATACACTTATGCCATCTCCCATTTATCAAGCACACAGCATGTGCCTGGCGCATGATCTGTCGGTTTTACTGAGGGCTCATTGCTACCTTGTGAAGGAGACATGACTATCATCTCCTTATTACAGAAAGGGAAACTGAGTCTCAGAGAGCGCAAGTCAGTTGCTCAAAGCTCAGAGCCAAGTCAGTTGAACTCAGCTGACACAAAATCGGTGCTCTTGACATCAAGTTAGATTTAACTTTGAGAGTCTATAAAGATTTCTTGCAGCTCCTCTGGAACTAGACTCTTGGTGCTTGAGGGGCCCACTCTCTGTCTTAGTCCTACCAGAGGGCCCCTAAAGTGGGGAGAATTAATAACAATCACTCTCCACACATTATCTCCTGCAATCCCCATCATAATCTAATAAGGTATTATTAATTTCCCCACAGATGAGAAGCAGAGGTTCAGATAGGTTAAGTAATTTCTCCTGAGTCACACAGCAAGTGGGTGACAGAGAGGGGCCAACCCCACTCCACTTGACAAGTGCCACCTGGCACTTGTAGACCTCACTGTTCTTACACCCAAAAAAATTATTATTAAAGGTAAGCAGGGAAGCCAAGCTCTGGAGGGCTTACTCTGTATCAAGCCCTCTTTTAAGGACCTTGTGTGGCATAAATAAGCTAATACTACACCCCAACTAGAGGTTTCATCATTGTTCACCTTAGACACTGCAGGAAGTTGAGTTCTGGGGAGGGCAAGTGATCAGCCCATCTGACCCCGGCCCTCCCTCAGTGCTCCCCTGGTTCCTGGGCAAACTCCCGAGCTCAGAGCTCGCGTGCCTGGCTCCGAGGGGACAGTGTCTGGAGAGGGCACCTCCCCGGTGGGTCCCCAGCCCCCTGTTCTCCCTTCGCCATCTGAGAAGCCCCATTGTGGACTCACCTTCACTCACGGGGGGCCATGTCAGTTGGGAGGCCTGGGGGGTTAGGGCAGGGGGTGGAGGTTGGGCTTGAGGCTG
>PVIJ01025239.1:0-10970 GCA_004024925.1 Scalopus aquaticus
CAAACAGCTTTAGAATGAATGGTCACAACTAGGGCAGCTGCCCATTTTGAGAAGATAGATTAAAAGTACGCAACATTGACACATTCTACTTTATATTAAAGTATTTGAAGTACAAACCTCAAAATAGGGACCATGTTTTCTTCCTCTTTGTTGCATAGTTCAGGGCACAAATTGGCCAGATTACATCTTCTTTCAGTATGTGTGTATATGCATCTCATCAATATTAATACCCAAAGCCTTAAATAATGTGGGGAAAATTGTACATTCTCTTATCTAATTTAGCATATATTATAATGACTTTATTAGTTTATAGAGTGTCTTCACTCTTTTAACATTTTTTAATCTTATGGATTGCGTATATAATATACTCACCAAATATCTTAGTTCCTTTACCCCCTCCTCAAGGAAGCCCAAATCTTCCCTACGAGATTTACTTTTTTCATAGGTTTATAAGCAAATCATTTTTCAATTTTTTATTAACCCTGTATATGGTTCAAAATTACAGGCCCCCACCTCTTCATTTGCATGCTATCTTCTCTTATTTAACAGCAAACTGTAATAATTTATATACCTGAACATGTTTGGCAAGGTTTTCCCTAGTGTTGCTCTCATCTACAGCTTTCCTCAAAGTACATATTCATCAATGCCATGCTTTGTATATTATCCTAAAGACCAGTATACATGTTGTTATATGGTTCCTAAGAGGACCATAAAGTCCTATAACAAAGACACAGAATGAAAAGCATCAAGGGAATTGCTATGAGAAAATAAGTAGGGATATCCCTGGAGAGGGAGTTGCTTCTGTGTTCTTTTAAGCATCACAGAGTAATTGTTTTTTTTTGCTTGTTTTTTTTTTTTTTTTTAAAGGAAAGACCAGGGCTAAGACCAGCTCATTTTCAAGCTAGAGAGGCTGGCAAACACAGGCCACAGGGTTTACTTTGGTTTAGGAATCCCACTGCTTCATTGGAGTGTCGATCCAAATTCCACAGCCACTCTTGGATACTGGGAGGTGGGGCTTACTTATCCACAGCAGTCCTTTGACCCAGCACTTGGGGCAAACACAACCAGAATCATCAGTGTTAATTCCGAGTTCTTCCAACCAGAATTTTGAAAGTGAGATAATATTCGTGGCCTTACACACTTTTCATCGGACTTCTAACTGGTAATTACAACTACATAGTTCACTCTAAACTTATCTAGCCTAACAATGGGGATTACAATACTTTTAGCCTTTTAGTTTCATCTGAATTTACTTTGTTCTCATCCAGTTAAAGCTATACTTGCCTTTCTCTCTTGTCTCAAGGAGTATATGAAGTATTATAGAACTTCAGGTATCCTGTCCCAAGCTTTTAATAGCTATATCTAAAATTAAAAAATGGAAGATGTTGATCAGTTGCAGCAACTTTGCTAAGTTCTTGTTAGTACTAACTATAACACTAAGTAAAAAGAGGGCATTCACAAATACATGGAGAAAAATTTCTACCCTCCTCCACTTCTTATTGGTAGAAGACACAGGGAGGTCCTACTGCTGACATTCCTGGCATTGCTCTAGTCAACAGGTGGCTACCATGCCTTGTTTGAGAGGTGACTTTGCAACTTTACCTATGGTGTAGAGAACTCAGTCATCGTACTGTATAACTGCCTTGATTTGCTGAAGTAACATTAAAATATCACCCATCAAAATCATTTTTTAATTTACAAATTGTTCCTATGATATTTTTCATGGTAAGAATTAGCTGCATGAAATGATAATGGGAAGCATTAAAACCACTTTTTAGAATTGGCAATATTTTACAGATTCCAGGCATAGTCACTCTACTGATCACATGTAACTATTTGCATTGATGACTGTATTTCATTGTGATTATCTCAAATAATTGGAAACTGAACCTTGTGGTTAAAAGAGAAAAATGGAGGCAATGTTTGTCTTAGTGAGACATTCTGTGAAGATGGACTTGAAGAAAATGTTCATGTAGACAGGAAATGTAGATACTTTGCTCATTCAAGGAATAATTCATAACCTTGCTTGTACCTCAGGCCTGTATAATTCTATTTTACATTTGGGTAGTTAATATTGTTATTTAATCTTTCTACGTTTGTCATAGTTGAACATTTCAACACAAGATTATAATTACTGGTTTACACTTACATGTTAACTGAATAACTAGAATAGAATTTGAAATGGCATGCTATATAGCAATGCTCCTAAAGAGATATATTTTTATATTAAAAGAGGACTTTATGTATACTGGCATTATATAAATGACTGTCTTTAGGGAGTTATGTGTTTCATGCTGTTTAACAAATATTTGTTTGCCTAACATATTCAGTACTAACCTTTTTTTTTTTTTTACCTAAATTCACTTAATTAGCACTATGAGTAATCAATTCTCTGTAAAGATATTATTTAATATATTGAGTGGGCATAAATACAGAGGACATTTTACAGGGGCCACTTCTCTACTGTGTAATCAGGGGTTCTTCCACTGAATTTGGAGTTTTCACATTTCTCCCTGAAGGATGATGAAAGATCAGAGGACTCCTAAGTATCTGAAGTCTGTAGAGCCCTCAGTTGCTTAGAAACTCAGTGACTATGAGCTTGCTATGGCAACCCAATTTATCAGTGAATGCAAATCTAATTTAGCTGGCCTTGTGCCAAGTCTCCATATTTTGCTGGTAAGAATATCAGATATGTTCCTCTGTATATCTGTTTTGTTTTATTACTTGCAAAATTGAACTAAATAATATTACAATGATTCAAAGTCTAAAGATAGTAATTTATAATAGATGGCAATGTATGAAAAGTAAGCTTAAATTTACTATATAATTGTAGTTATTTCAAATTTACCATGTGTGTTTAATATAAATGAATTAAAAGCATAGGAAAGAAATCTAGTATAGTGTATAATAAGTGAAAAGTTTTTGCAAAATTGACTAATATTTGTAGTCCTATCAAAAAAAATCTCTAAGTGTATCCATTTATGTATATGTGGTATATTTTATTTTTTCATCTGCATTAACTCCTTATTCATATAAATAAATGTGATACCACATTATTATTGCTCTCAAAGGTCTTATGCCTTAAGGAATACACCATGTAATCTGACACACAAACGTATTAGAAGTTTATTTGAAAAGCACATTTTTGCTAATGAAAAATACATTAAGAATCTACTCTCATCCTCAATTTGAGTATCTCTTCCCTATAATACATTGTCAACTATTTTGACTTTGTTTTCAGATTTTCAATAACATTTTTTAATAGATTCATGTTATATACAAACAGTAATCTTCCCTGTACTTCTTGGTATGTAGGAATTGTACTTATCTCCCTGTTGATTCCAACTTTTGTATGTTTATCACAGTCTATTGCAGAGGTAGAGCTAGCCCTCTCTCCTGAGACAAGACAACTACAGGTTCTATTTATTATCCTTTTCTCCTGGGTTTTGGCATTTATGCATTTTTGTTTTGATGTTTATTAGTTTATCATATTTAAGTTTCTTTGGAGAGTTAAAGAATTAGTTTGATTCAAGTGTTTAAGTAACAATGAACACATGGGATATTTCAATCATTTCATTACAATTTATTCATTTTTACAGAATTCTTCAATTGACCAATTATTTGAGTCCCCTAGTATGTCAATTCTATTGGGCAATGCTGATGTTAATGATGATATGTCTCCTCTCACAGATGGAAACAGGTACAAAGACAGAACTTAAACATTTGTTCTTGAATCAACTGCCATCATAATAGAAAATCCAATTCCTAGGGGGTCCTTGTTAAAGACTCCAATACTTAATAACACCCTTCAGTTATTGGCACCCTTGACAGAGGTACATTTGTATTGAGATAAATGCCACTATTTTTTTTTTAAATAAATTAGCAGTTTGGTGCAAATTTGCTATACAACCCAGAGGAAGCAAGCTATTCCAAAGAATTACATGTGTCAATCTCTAAGGAAAGAGTAAATTGGGGCATGAATAATGAATATATGATATTGTGAAGACTTTATGACAATTTTTTAAAGATTTATTTATTTAAGCAAATAAGAGCTGGGGTGTAGGCCAGAGGTGTGGGGCAGGGGTGAGAAGATTCATCAGAGTCAGAGTGGGGAGCAGAACAGGCAGATTGACTGAAATACACTGCTGAGGGGAGCAGTGGGTGAGACAGGAGAGGTCTGCTGCACCATGCGGGAAGCTCCCTGGCTGGGGATCGAACTCATGCTGCCATGGCTATTGACAGCTTCATAGGCTGAGATACAATCCCTTGTGCCACTAGGGAGGCCCTATGACAGGTTTGTTTTTTTTTTTTACTCAAGGTAATATTGGTTTACATTGTATGTGATTTAGGTTCAACCCCTTTAGATGTGTTACCGCAACACACTCATCACCAAAGCACTTTTTATAGACGAAAAGAAGGGGACCACCCTGGTGGTCCAGGGGTTAAGTCTCAGCACTATCACTGTGTTCTGAGTTTGAGCGCTGGCCTTGGAGCTAACCACATGGCATAGCAGACCTTTCCTGTCTCGCCCACTGCTCCCCTCAGCAGTGTATTTCAGTAGATCTGCCTGTTCTGCTCCTCATTCTGTCTGGTGAGTTCTCTCACCCCTGCACCTCTGGCCTACACCCTAGTTCTTCTAGGCATAAGTAAATACATAAATATTTAAAAAGAAAATAGACAAAAATAAAAAGGAAAACCAATAAAACCACTCATTAATGTACTACATTTCATATTTAATCATGAATTTTGGTGTGACTAAATTGTTTCATTTTAGTTTAGACCACTTTATTATAGTCAGGATGCCAATTCCTGACAATGGACACATGAAAACAATTGGTATGTGACACCCTTTAAAATGTGTGGGAAAAGCTTATTGTGTAGAACTATTTCATTTATCTTTGCATTGTAGTTAGTACATATAGGTGGCATGAAAGTCCTTAAGAATATTTTCTAATGTGGAAAAATCAACTATTCATCTGCTTAATGGAGATATAGTTTTGCTTAACACAGACCTCATCTATTCTTTATTCCATTACATGTCTGATGTTTACTACACATAAAAAACGCACATCCAGAAATATACCAGATAACTTGGAAAAGAGCCTTCTCATTTTCCAAAGTATTTAACATCTCTCTCTCTCTCTCTCTCTCTCTCTCTCTCTCTCTCTCTCTCTCTCTCTTCCCCTTTCCTCTCAAATGAGGGTACTGTTAGTTTGTGATACTTTATAAGTTTCAGGTGTACGACTTATATTTCAGCATCTCTATGTAATTCACTGTGAACCAATAACAAATCTAATTTCCATCCATCACCAAGCAATCACCTCCTTTACTGGTTTTACCCACCTCCTTTCCCCCCACCCACTCTGTTAGCATCATTGTGTTGTAAGAATCAAAGAGTTTGGTTTTTTTTTTTTTTTTGTTCATCTGCTTTGTTTCTTTCTCTTTCACATACAAGTGAAATTATATACTATTTGTCTTCCTCTATCTAACTTATTTCATTTAGCATAATCTCCAGTTACATCCACGTTGCTGAAAATGTTTACACACGTACATACTACACACACATCTTTACAAATCTGTTGATAGGAATGTAGGTTTTTCTGTATTTTGGCTATTGTAAAAAAATGTTGCAGTGAACATAGGAGTGCATATGTCTTTTTGAATTATTGCCTTTTTTTTTTCTTCAAATGAGGTGCCTAGAAGTGGAATGGTTGGGTTATATGGTATTTCTAAAGAAATCTCCATATTATCCATAGTGACCATACTAGCTTACACTCCCACCAATAATGTATGAGGTTTCCCTTTCTCCACATCCTTGCAATCACTTGTTTCTAATTTTTTTGATACTATCTTTCTAACAGGTGTGAGGTGATACCTTACTGTGATTTCAATTTGCATTTTCATAATGAGAGGTGATGATGAGCATCTTTTCATGTGTATGTCAGTCCTCTGTATGTGTTCTTTGGTGAAATGACTCTTTAGATTCTATGACATTTTTAGTAATGTTTTAATATTTTTGCTCTTAAGTTGTGTGTGATTGCACTTTTTGGTAACATTTTCTATGAGCAGACACTGAAGTGTTCTGGAGACATATTAACAGATGAATAAATTATAGTAATAGTATTTTATATGTACTTTGTAACATTAAGTTATATTCATATTTGTATTTATTGCATATAGTACAGGAAGCCATATTGTAAAGATTGTTTTTCCTTTCTCCCACCCGCCAACCCTTTTTTTAAGGGTCTCCTGGTTAAATCATGTTTCTTGACCATAATTAATGCGCTATGACTGGTTGATGGGATCAAAAATATGCCATGTTTTGTACATACTATCAGGGTATTGATTTAGATGCTTTCAACTCAAAGTAGCTGAATTATTGGGATTTGGGGGGCTCATATAATTGAAAAGACCAGAGGAGTCTTCAGATACAGTTGAGTCAAATTACTGCCTAGCTCTTTTAAACTTGGTTTTAACCAGTTTAACTTCCCTCAAGCTCATAAGATGACCTGGGCATCCTGAGAATATGTTTCCCTTACTCTTATCTGTAGAGTATGGGGGTGGGGAGAGATGATAATAGAAAGGTGGACTCACACCAGTGTTGAACTAGGCAGCACAGCTTTTCTAAGTCCTGAGGGGCAATAGATCTTCTTATAACATTCCATTTTTAATTAGCAAAGGAAAATACAAAACAAAACATTGGTATTTTCAGGGAAAATGCCATGAAAATATGTCTCATAAGTCAAATATGTAGGGAGCTTTTGAATTTTCCCTAATTTCCTAAATACCACAGGTGAGAGACCTTGAGGTCTGAACGCTGTATTAAAAGGGCATCTCTGGACGTGAAGCGGTCAGCCATCATGGCTTCAGGACCACAGGCTACTCCTTATTAATAGGGTTCAGTAAGGATCTGGGGCTGTGAAGTCCTTAAAAAAATGTTACCATATTTCCTCAGGGAATTTCTTAAGCATATTGAAGTATCCCTTAATGATTATGATTTAGTTGGTGAAATGGCTATTTTTGAAATAAATTAGTCCAATTTATTCATTATGCTCCCTCTTTAACTAAAAACTGAAGCTAGTACTCCAAAACATAACCTAACACACTCACTTAACTAGAATTTTCTAAAAACAAACACTATTCTCAGTTTGAATTTATTCCCCTAGGATCAAGTGATGATTGAAAGATTGACTTCGTCAATAGAAGCCATTATTTCATAGAAAGAAAAAGTTTTTCAACTAGTTAATTTGCATCAAAATAATTAAAAAGAAAATCACCATGTTTTCATTTTTCTCTGACCTAAATGACATGGCAGATAACCCAGACGAAGTTAAGAATATAGCATAATTTGTATTAGTGCTACATGAGAAGATTAATTTGATCTTCATTAATTGAGTTTCATATTCTGAGTGAATATTTTCTACTACCTAAGATAATAAATATGAAGAATTTCTCATAAGAAAAGGAAGAATAAGGTTCAGTTTTGACTAAAATACTTTTAGTAATATTTGGAAACCTATTATTCTGTATTGAGTTGCATTTAGAGGCTAGATGCCTGTCCAAACAGAATATATGTTAAGTGGATAATGTATTTTATAAAACAAGTGAAGAACCAAATGAACTCATGGTTTCTGCTACTTTGGGGATAGCTATGTTTTTGTAAGCGTAATTGCAATAAGTTAATTTGGATGCAAGTCCAAATTTACATTTCTAAAACCATATATAATATTCAAAGAATATTAAAAAGATAAAAAAGAGATGTCAAATAGTCAAATAAAAACAGATAAATACAGGGTAAGCAAGGAAGAAAAGAAGGAACATTTTAAACAGGAGCTTGTGACAGTATACTCAAGCTTATTTTAAAACAATATTTGGGCACATGGTTCTTTATAACATGGGAGATACTTAATGGTTTTTAATCTTGATTTACCATGAAGTACTGTGGTTTTCATGTTTCTGTGGAACTTCTTTCATGTCCAGATTTTACTCATTGTAGCTGACTGTCCTCAAAACTACTGCAATTACCCAATTTTCCCCGAGGAGTTAAAGAAATGAGAGGAAAAACAGGCTTAGCAACAATCTTGGATCATGTCCAGGAAATATTTTTAGTCCTTGAAATACATGAAGGATGCTTCTCCAACTCTTGTCCATGCATCCTGGGAAAACAATGATGTTCTCGGCATGTTCACTTTAAACAGGAAAGCACTGTGTTGTAACAGAAGGAGTATTAGAGAGCACGCAATGGTGTACTCACACAGTATCAGTTTCTCAATTCACATTTGTATTCACCATGAACTGAAGGCATTGTGGAGTAGCCTCCTCTGCTTACCTAAATACCACAGATGAGAGTCCTTGAGATCCAAAGCAAAGAAAATAGTTGTTTCCTAGCAGTCTTTGAGGATAGATGCACTCTTAAGCAGTGCAAAACCAGCAAGACTAGTAGAGTCATTTAAGGGTGACATTCCACAGCAATTAATATTCCATAACCTATTTAAATCACGATTCCAGAACAAAAGAGTGACATTTAGGAACCTGAAGGCGGTGGTCATAATAAATATGTTTAAGTCATTGGTTGTTTGTTGGAGACCAATGAGGATGACAGGTACTTGCATAGAAAAAAATAGGGTTGATAAAACCTAGTTAGTACAGTTAGAGGTTTGGGAGATCTTTTTTTTTCCCCCCCCATTTAACAACAGGCAAATTGCTCTATCATGGTCATTGTCATCGTCTTATGGTAAGAAGCCAACAGGAATGCTGCTACTAAAGTGTCAGGGCTAAAATGAAGTGGGTAAGTCAAATCTCTTAATTATTCAAACTTTTAAGTGTTGAGATTCTAAAGGGAAGTTCTACTCTATCCCCAACAAGTGGTTCTTTCTTTAATGGAAGATAACCAGCTGTCACAGAGACACACGTAGGACAGTTGTTTTGATAGTTTATAATTATTCTGAGTGTATAAGATATCTGTCTTATACATTACAGAATACTGCTCTTTTACTTTTTATTCTACCTATATCCTTATGCTTATGATTTTTAGAATATAATCATAGACACATGTAAAGAAAGCAATTTAAATGATCTGTAATACTTTTAGGAAAATTTTGCTTCTGGACATTTTAGCAAATATGTGTGTATCTGTGTATGTGTACTCAAAGTATACAAGCTAAATATTTTTTGTTTTCCCCTGTACATTAACAACTGTACTGGTCATAACATTTCCTTATTTTTTTTTAGTATCATTTAAATATTGCCTCTGTCTTCCTTCTCCTTATAGTTTGTCATTTTTTTCAAACTGTTCAAGCAAAGATTAGGTGTGTCAGCATTTTCAAGTGTCCTACGAAATTTATGTTTTGATCTGGTCCTGCCCACATGAGAACTATCTACATAAACAGAGGTATTCTCTCTTTAATCTCTCTTTTATACACATTTCCTACTGTGAGAGGGTGGTCCTCAGGAAAGGGGACTGTTCCAGGTTCTCTGCCCCTACCAAGGGAGGGTGGAGCTGAGCAGGAGAGATAAGAAGTTGGAGAAGGAGAGAAAGAAAAAAGAGAGAAGGAGGGAAGCAGGATGGAGGCTAGAAGAGGCACAAGGAGCAGAGAGACATGTGAGGAAGCTGCACTGACCTGGACTGTTTGAAACAGATGTGGGTGAGAGACCCGTGGGGAGGTTAACAATGGCAACGTTGATCTTGATTTTGATTTTGCTCTTTTCTTCCCAAAATTGTCTGGCTGTTTCTGACCCTTTTCTATGGGTCCCTGCCGAAAGGTGTTTTAGACTTAGGGCAGGCTTTCAGGCCTGGCCTTGGGCCAATCCCATTTGGGTGGACTTTTGCCCACGAAGTTTTGGGTAACTTTGGATGCTTAGTTTAGAAACTATATTCTTTGCCTTTTCTGCATTATCACACTAATTGTATTAAAGTTTCTTTTCCACTAAAGGTCTTATATGTTTAGCCTTGATGTGGCAGATGGCAGAACCTATTTAGAATGGGCAGGTTTGGGGTTTCTGGGGGTGCCCCTCTCCCTGACCTCTAACACTACCATGGTTTTTCTTAAAGATCTGGGTAAGTTTATTGTGTGTGTGTGTGTGTGTAGGGGGTGGGGATGTTATTTTGAAACTTTGTAATTTTTTGTGCTTCATCAAACTTTGAATTGATTCATTTACTTTTTAAAAATTTTGGCTGCGGTAATATTGGGGTACCCCCATCAGGTATTACCACCATAGAGCACTCACAACCAACGCACCCAACTTCCACCACCATAGACCATTGTTCTTCCTTTCCTCTTTGTTCCTACCCCTCCCCAAACCTGCTCCCTTGGCTTCTCAATTCTATAGTCAGTTATCAAGGGTTAGTTTGTCAAGCTTGTCTTTGACTATTAACTTCGTTACATTATATTCCAAATGCAGTATGTTTGCTTTCAACCTGTGTCTTGATTCATTAAACCACATGGTTTAAGTTGAACTTTAATTGCCTTCATTATCTCCATATTATATTTAATAGTGTCCTTGAAATTTTCTTTCAAAGGTTATTTTAGAAACTTCCCTTATAGTCTCTCCAACATTGATTACACTATGTTATACTGTTTGTCTTCTGTGTTTAATAATCTTTTTTTAATGATACACATGTATAATTTATCCCTGCATGTGAAATGCTCCCTTACCATATAATGCAGGGAGAACATACTATTGGTTCAATATTATAAATGAACAAGGCATCAATTGAAAAAAAAATGAATGTATGTATATATATGTGTGTGTTTTAATTCTCATGGTTAGCTACTCCTTGAAGGAGAAAAGCAACAAAACAAAATTTCCTTATGATTTTACCCTGGTAATTAATGTTTTAAGATAGTTTATAAGTTTTTAGAATTTATTCTCAAAATAATTATCTTAATTGCACTGTGCATTCCTTGTTTGTTGTGTTTAGATATCAATTTCCTGTCAATGAAATATCAAGTCATTCTAAAGAGTTATTT
>PVIJ01025240.1:0-10967 GCA_004024925.1 Scalopus aquaticus
ATGAGGACAAGGGTGAGCCGACCTGTTCTTCTCCTGTTCCATCAGCATGCAGTGATCCCGATTTTCACTGTGGTGCATCATCAACCCCACACAGACTAACACAGGAAGAACTAAATGACCTGGTTCGTGATTTGTACTTAACCAAGAACAAGGAAGAATTGCTAGGATCAAGACTCCAACAATGGAATCTTCTAGAAGATGTCACAATTACTTTCTATCAAAAGTGTCACCAGCCATTGGAGCCTTTCTTCAGAAAGGAAAGGACTCTGGTATTCTGTTCTGATATTGAGGGCCTCATGAATGCCTTAGATATCACTCATGACCCACAAGAATGGAGACTATTTCTAGACACTTCGAAACTGAGTCTTTTTTTTTTTTTTAAAGATTTATTTATTTATACATACAAGCTGGGGTATAGGCCAGAGGCGTGGGGTGGAGAGAGAGTTCACCAGAGACAGAGTGGGGAGCAGAACAGGCAGATCAGAAATACACTGCAGAGGGGAGCAGCGGGTGAGGCAGGAGAGGTCTGCCGCACCATGTGGGATTCTCCCCGGCCGGGCGTCGAACTCTCATCACGGGCTGCCGACAGCTCCACAGCACAGCACTCAACCGCTGCGCCACCAGGGAGGCCACGAAACTGAGTCTTAAGGCTGTGCTTTTGCACAGTGGAAACCATCTATCCTATTCCTGAACAGCTGTATAAGAGACAAGTGAAGAAATCTAAGAATTAGTCTATGACTTGATGTTTTACAGGTATTAACCGTAGGCCTATTACTATTGGCATGCATTTCGTGATGTAAACATCAATTTATTGCATATCACAAAAAAAAAAAAACCCTAGAGCCAAAATTAGAATTTGGCTGTCATATTCGTGTTGCGCACATACAAATTGATAGGAAATGACTAATTTTATTTCAGTAACATGAATTTTGTAAAAATTTGTTGACCAGTGTTATTTGTGCTGGGAAAACTGGATGACTACATGCAGAAAAATGAAGCTAGAGTACTACCTCCCACCGTGCATGAAAACCAATTTAAAATGGATAAGAGACCTGGACATAAGACCTGAAACCATAAAACATATAGAAGAAAACATAGGCAAAACAATACATGACATACATCTTAGTAACATTTTTAAAGACACATCATCCAAAGCAAAGATAGTGACGGAAAAGATAAACAGCTGGCATTACATTAAACTAAAAAGCTTTTGTACAGCAAAAGAGACATTAACCAAAACAAAGAAACAGCCTACTGACTGGGAAAAAATTTTTGCACTCCATACAACAGACAAGGGATTGATCACAAAAATCTACAAAGAACTCACATGACTCAACAAAAACAAAGCAAATAATACAGTCAAAAAAATGAACAGAAAAACTTAGAAGACACTTCTCCAAAGAAGAAGAGCAAATGGCCAACAGGCACATGAAAAAATGTTCAACATCCCTCATAATCAGGGAAATGCAAATACAAACCACAATGAGATACCACCTTACACCAGCAAGAATGGCATGTATTAAAGAACTGGGAACAACAAATGTTGGCAAGGGTGTGGAGTAAAAGGAACTCTCCTACACTGCTGGTGGGAATGCAAACTGGTCCAATCACTATGGAAAACTGTATGGTGGTTCCTCAAATTGCTAAAAATGGAGCTTCCATACAACTCAGTAATACCATTTCTGGGAATCTATCCAAAGGGCACAAAAACATTAATCCAAAAAGAGACATGCATCCGCATGTTTATTGCAGCATTGTTCACAATAGCTAAGATATGGAAACAACCCAGATGCCTAAAAATAGATGATTGGATCAAGAAGATGTGGTACATATACACAATGGAATACTATTCAGCGTTCAAAAAAGATAGACACATGCAATTTGCAGCAACATGGATGGAGCTAAAAGGGATCATGCTCAGCGAAATAAGCCAGAAAGAAAGAGAACATATTGAATGGTTTCACTTATAACAGGAATATAGGGGAATCAAATAAGAGAGAGATGTTCAGCAAGGGAGGGGGAGAATAAGGACTCAAAACAGGAGAGAAAATAGCACAAGGGACTATGGTTCACATGTGAATCGGTGGTGGGTAACATATGGGGAATACACAATAATGTAAAAGATATGAATGATAATAAAAAAGTTATATAAAAAAGAAATAATATTCACTTTGCACTTAGCCAACAGATTTGCATTATAAATTATATAACGCAAATTTCTATGGGTAGTATAGAAATATATGTTATATTTTGGCATTGATATTGCAGGTTCTTTTAATGGTAGAAATTAATGATGGTTTCTACCTTATTTTTCTTTCTTTGATGGGTATAGAGTCAATCATTTTCAGAATGTGTTTGTATATATATTCATCTAAGAAGGTATAGTTTATATTACTAGTCACCGATCTGATTGTCTCTTCTTATATATGTGTCCACCTCAAAAATCAGAATGGTGGTGATCAGCTCCCCATCAAAACATGACCTTGTAAAGAAAAACATCTGCATTGAAGTCCCCAATGTTTTCATATAATGGCTGCATGCTTAACCTCTCCTTCTCCTCTTCTGGAAAGTGGAGTTAATGGAGTTGATAATGACCTTCCAGTGTTCATTATAGAATATGATGATCTGCTTTGCAAATAGTGTTTTGCATATATACATTTTTAGGCCTTTCCTCTGATAATAGATAAAATTAACTGACACTTCTTGGTGTTGGCTAATCAAAAATATGTTCTATATTTTATGAAACTATGAGGGAAAGAGGGAAAAGGGTTATGCAGCTCTCAGTAGGAATTGTCAGGAGCACTGGGGTAAAAATGAAAACCAAGAGTTAACTAAATCATGCTTCCCTGACTGAGTGATCATCAGGACCTTGCAGAATGCTGATTCCCAGGCTCAGCACATGCTTGCTGAATTGAAATACGTGAGGTAAAGTGTGTCATTCTGATGATCAGGCAAGCTTGAGATTGACTGGTCTAGATGGAGTCCTAGCTAGAAGACACATATAAAAGGAACATTCCTATTTTACATCTCTTCAGGCTTTCCTCTCACAGCAAGGAAAGACTACAGTTCCCAACTCTAGCTCTATTTGGGTCCCTCATTCCAATTCTGTTGTATCTTGGTCTGCCAGAGGATTTAGGAAACCAAAAAGGTGAAAAAATATTTTGAGATGCAGGTGAGATCTATAGTTACCTACCCATTCAAGCATCAAGTTGTGTCCCTCTGGACTCACAAAGAAAGAAATGCATTAGCCAGCTTCAGGTGTCTGAATAGTATAGGTTTCTGGTCTTTGACAATATGCTATGCAGTGATCAAATCTGGTCTTGTATAGATCATTAATGACCTCCATGCTCCTAACCCCGGTTGACATTTTTCACTTTTCATGGTATCTGAGGTCTACTTCACTCAGCAAAGTTACTTCTTCCTCAATGTACTACTTTTTCTTGGCTTGTGAGATACCATGTTCTCCTAGTTGATCTCTTATCTCTCCAGATGTAAATCTCCTTTTTCACTGAGTTCTCCTCCCATTTAAGCTTCCAAGTTGGGAATTTTTTAAGCTTTTGTTTTGAGTCTTCTTCTCTCCTTTCTATACTTTCCCTCAAAATATTTCTTGGGTTTAAGTTCCACTTCTATGGCAAGAATTCAGAATCAGTATCTCCTACTCTGCCTTTTCCCCACCCAGTAAAGATAATCTCTATACACACAACTGCTTAAGAGAGGAAACAGGACATTCCTGCCCTTTCTCTCCATCTCCACTCTCAATCTGCCATCATTTCTTTCCTGATTTTGCCTCTTAAGTATCTGTGTAATTTCGCTTTAGTTGTACCATCTTCATCCTAACTCAAGCCACAGCCATCAATCACATAAATCCCAACTGTTACCTGTGCTTCCTCTCATTATACTTCCAATCTTGTCTTCATTCTCTGTAGAGCAGCTAAAAGACATTTTTAAATTTTTAAATCAGATTATTTCCCCTACCTATAAGGCTTAATGTAATGTCGTGACACTTAAAATGTAAAATTCTTTTTTTCAGTATTATTGAAGTATAATTGGCAAATAAAATTGTAAGATATTTAAAGTGTATTTTGTGATGATTTGACATCCATATATACTGTGAAAGCATTTCCTTCATTTATTGATAGTTAATGTAGCATTTCCATCACCTCACATATATATATATACACATATATATACACATATATATACATATATATATACATATATATACTTGTACACACACACCCTGTTTTTGCTGAAAATATTATCCACTATAATCACCATGTTACATATTAGATCCTCAGACCTTACACTTCTTACAGCTGAAAGTTTGGACCCTCTCACAAACATCCCTCTCTTTCCACTAAGCCTTATGCCTAACGCTTTTCTACTCTCTGTCTCCTTGGGTTTGGCTATTTTTTTTTTTAAGATTCCACATATAAAATTCTTAATAGACACCTCGAAGCTTTCATTTTCTAGTTCCTATTTAACATTTGCAGATTTACCTAGCCCACAGCCACCCCACCAGCCTGCGCATGGTTACTACAATTCACCGAGGCTCTTCTCTAAGCCACTGTCCCCTGAGTCTGTCCCTTCTGACTCAGAATGCCATAACACACATCACTGCCACATTTATACTTTATTTTATGATTATTTAATATTTATTTATTTAATATGTGCTTTTTATATTTTTATATTTATTTAATATGTGCTTCCCTAACATGATTGCAAGGGCCATTAAAGTATGGGGCAAAATCTGTTTGCTTACTATCATATTTTCAAAGAAAATTGGCACCTATTAAGTGTTCAGTCAATACCCCTTATGTGAATAAACTAATATGTGAATCCAATGGAGGGGAAAGGGCCGTTCGGCATTTTTTCTTTTTTTAAACTCTTTCTCACAATATTGTATTTGTGGCTTATATTTTGAGAGTAGGTTATGTTTCCTTTCCATCTGGGGTAGTTCTCTCAGGTCCAATTATACCTGAGCTCCCTCAGCTTCTTTTGCAGTTCTGGCCAAGTCACTAGTTTTCCCTGAATGTTAATCAAGCCATCTGGAAAATAGGGCATGAAATTGTATGTCCCTGACGAGCAGCAGATGCGGCTAGTGAGCTGAGCTGCATTTCCTTTTCAGTAACTAATTGCACACATGGTACAATATGGAGGAAAACATTATAAATCAATTAGGCTATTCCAGCAACACTGAGCTCTGCAAATAGAGAGCTGAGCCTTGTGTTGGTAAGTGAGAGATAGGAACACCTCATTCTCCATGCAGTGGCCCCAAATGATTACTTACATCTTTATATTTTATGTATCTCACCTCCCTTCCAAATTTCCAGGAAGATTAGTTCACTGATATTTGTTCAGGATTTTGATTTCCTGGGTGGACAGGTGGGCTATTGCTGGAGGAGATGGTGGTTAAAGGTCTGACAGACATAAAACATTTTTGTGAGTGTTTGATGTTCCGCTCTCATCAATATCCAAGGTCAGACCTGGTTGGTGCTTTGGGTCAGGGTGAACAGGCATGAGGAGAAGTGACATGAAGAGGTAGCTGCAGAGTTGACAGTGTCCCCAGTACCTCAGACTTGGGAAACATTATTGTGGGCATGTAGGCATCAGCTGAGCCTGAGTTTGGGGAGTAAGAAGGAGAGAGAATTGTACAAAAGGTTGTAAAGGGGGCCCAGTATTCCCTAGTTCTCCTTCCTGCTCTCTTTGCTTTGGCTTTCATAGGAATTGCACTTACAGAGAAAATATCTGAATGTGCTTCTGAAGATAAAGCCTCAAGGACTTTTTAGCTCACAGAGGAGGGGTTGGGCAAGAAAAAGAGACCAAGATTTCCACTAAGGAGAAGGGAAATTTGAAGAAAGAAAAACGAAAATACAGATTTTAGAAGAAGCCTCCAGATACAACAGTAAAATATTCTCTGAGTTTGTAGGCAATTTGCCAAGCTCATCTGGATAATTTAGATGAGAATATTGCCATCAGGATTAAAGTTTGTTGAAAGTGACTTTAGACATTTAGTCATAAACTTTTCATTAATAATGTCCATGTTCATTTGTTTTGTTAAATGGCTATCCTCAATCCTGACTATGCCCTTAGAATGAAGTGGAAAACTTGTAAAGATCACAATGTCCCCAGGCTCTCTGGATACTAGACCTGGATACTGGCACTTCTTAAATGTTCCCCAGGTGATTCTATTATGCAGTAGAGTTAAGAGCAGAGGGCTAAAACCAATCTCTTAAAAGCAAAAACTCTGTCTTACATTTAAATGTATATGTAAACTATACCATACTCCTGAACATGTAGGTATTAATCTATATTATTTCAGCTTCATATTCCCAATTGTCTCCTCTTTAAGATTGAACAGGCTGAGATTGCACAGACAGAGACTCGGAGCTGGAACTGGAGCAAGCTTGTTCTGGCCTGAAGTACTAAGCATAGCATTTAGTACTATGCTTGTGTGCCAAGCCTAGTCGTTCAACTGCTCTAGGTTCTAACCCAGTATTTGGCAAAGAGAAGACTGGGTACCAGCTCTCTGATTAAATAATTGAAGAAATGCCCCATCATTTGATAATTTCCAAATCAAATTCCACAAGGGATCTTGTCATCTTGCTTATATTGGTTAAGTAAACATAATGCCAGACAGAAGTGGAACCCCAGGCATCTTAGACCTCATCACACTCACAGCAGGGCACCTTACTTCCTTCTAATATACTGTCCTTTGCACAGTGTTTATCTGGAGTGTCAGAGGCACTGTCTCTTTATAGACTCAAGGCTGGGTCACAGGGTGGAGAGAAAACAATGACTGTTTTGCTTGTCTGGTGATAGATATCCTGTGCCATTTTGTGCTGCTTGTTGCAAATTCAGCCCCATATCCTGTGAACTATCCCTCTGGGCTGAGTCCCCAGCACCACACCACGACTTCAGGGACACCTGCAAAACAATCTGTGTTCTGACCTTGGCGTCACTGGGCCCATAAATCACATGCAGCAGAGAGGCTGCTCACAGCAGTGACCTGCAGACATGATGGGATCGAAGAGCAGAGAATAGAAAAGGGTGGGGGTGAGGGCCAGGGGTAGCAGGAGGAAGGTTATGCTGAGAAACAATGAGGGACAGAGAGAGCTTTTATTCTCTAAAGAAACGGGCTGTTTCCTAGACGTCATCACCCCGTTGTGAGGTGAAGATTGCAGGAGGCTGGTTTGGGGGAGGAGGAGAGGTCAAGAAAATATTTTATCACAAGTGATATGCCATACAGACGTCATTGCCTGTAGACAACTTTTGAGTAGGTGGGTACTCTGCAGACAAAAACCAACCAACTAATGAAGAAATGTAAAAAGAGCTCAAGTAATGAATGATTCCTTATACTTTAAGGGTATTTGACAAACTACTATTAAAAAAATTCAGTCAGTCAGTTATCTGTCAGTCAGTTTACCAGTAACTTAGTCTCTGGTCAGTCCTCAGTCCTTTACACAGTCAGCCAGTCAGTCAGTCAGTCTGTGGTCAGTCAGCAGATGATTTTCCAGCTGTATCTCTGTGCCAGGTTCTGGGCTCATTGTGGGAGAGACAGCATCCTAAAGACCAGTATTATCTCTGTCCCCACCAGGAGTGAGGAGACACTGGAGGAGGAAAAGACAGTGGTAGGAATATTGTGGTTGGGGAAGAAAAGTCACGTGTAATAGGTTAATGATGTTTCAACACATCTTTTCGATTATTAGTCACTGGAAGCTTCATTACTAACTCCATTTCATATTGGGGATCAGAGAGGTTAGGTGGTCAGACAGAGTTAAATGGTAGCGTCAGGGCTTCAACTTGCATATTCTGCTTTGAGTTCTTTTGCTTTTCTTACTGTGATCCTCACCTCAAACACATCAGTTTAGTTGCTTCCCCCACCTCTGGCTCAGGCTGCTTCCATCATTCTCACCACTATTCTGCGGTACTTCAGCTTCTGACTTGGCACAAGCAGTAGACAGAGTGACCTCTGCCTGACTTCTCAGCCCAACAGCTGAGGTCACCCAAGTCCAATTAACAACCACAATTTGTGCAAAGAAAACAGCCACCCACAGAGAGAAGCAGAACCATGAAAGTGGGTCAGGACCAAACCTTCTTCGGACCATGTGGTTCATTTAAGCCCCAAGCTTGCTTGTCTTTTAGGGGACCTAAAAGGGTCCCCTAAAAGACATGCATTTTAAAAAAAATATTTTTAACTTTTTACTGTGGCAAGATATACATCACATAAACATTACCATACTATCCATTTTAAGGGCGTAGTTGAGTCATGTTAGCTTACATACATTGTATATCAGTCTACATGTGTATGTTGTCTAATCCTTCTTTTTCTTCTAAAACTGAAACTCTAAACCCACTGGACATCCCCTCTTTTGCCCTTCCCAGCCCATAGAAACCACCATTCTGCTTTCTGTTTCTAAGCTCAGAGTATTTTGTATACCTCCTATAAATGGAGACCTGGAGTGTTTCTCTTTTTGTGACAGGCTTATTGCATTTAGGATAAGGTCCTTAAGATCCTTTTATGTTGTAGCATATGATAGAATGTACTTTTTTTTTAAGATCGAACAATATTCCGTTGTATGCATGTGCCACATTTTCTTTATCCATTCATCCACTGATGGACATCTGGTTGCTTCTACCTGTTGGCTACTGTGTATAATGTTGTAATGACCACGGTTATACAACTATAGCTCTTTCAGATCTTGTTTTCAATTCTTTGGGATGTATACCTAGAAGTGAGATTGTTGGATCATATGATAATTCTATTTTTAATTTTTTGAGGTACTACCAATACTTCTTTCCATAGGGACTATACCCTTTTATATTCCTTCCAACTGTGCACAAGGGCTACAATTTCTCCACATCTTTGCTAAAAGTTATTTTCTATTTTTTTTATAATGGCTTTCCTAATGAGTGTGAAATGTTATCTCACTATGGCTTTGATTTCCATTTCCCTGAGGATAAGTGATGTTGAACACCTTTTCATGCTCTTGTTGACCATTTGTGTATCTTCTTTTTTTTTTTTTTAAAGATTTATTTATACAAGCTGGGGTACAGGCCAGAGGCGTGGGGCAGGGAGAGGGTTCACCAGAGACACAGTGGGGAGCAGAACAGTCAGATCAGAAATACACTGCTGAGGGGAGCAGCAGGCAAGGCAGGAGAGGTCTGCCGCACCATGTGGGATTCTCCCGGGCTGGGCATTGAACCCGCATCGCGCGCTGCCGACAGCTCCACAGCTCAGCGCTCAACCGCTGCGCCACCAGGGAGGTCCATATCTTCTTTGAGGAAATATCTTGATCAAGTCTTTTGCCCATTTTTAATCAGTTTTTTTTTTTTTGTTATTAGATTGTGGTAATTTATAAATTCTGGTTTTACCCCCGACCATCTATCTTGTTTGCAAATATTTTCTCTGATTCTGTAAGTTACTATTTCACTCTGTTGATTATTTCCTATGCTGTGCAGTTTTTCTTTAAGCTCAGTGTCGTCCCATTCATCTATTTTTGCTTTTGTTGCCTGTGTTTTTGTTTGTCATACCCGAGAAATCATTGCCAAATAAAATGTCTTGAAGATTTTACTCTATGTTTGTACATGTCTTTTGAACATGAAAGTATTTATTCTTAGACACACTCTTGGGGAGTTTTACGTCAGAGCCATTGCCCACTGACAACAAGGGGAATATATCTATTTTAAAAGGGTTTTTTTTTGGTAGTTATTATTAGGAGATAAGATTATCTCTTCTCGCTCCTCACCACTTAAGTTGTCAATCTTATCTAAATAGAGGATCTCTGGTTAAGGTGGAAGTAGAAATACCTATAGATTCAACTCCCATGCAATTCTGGGAACCTATATATATAGACTGTGCTTTGAAAACCCCCATTCCCAGTAATAACCTACTCGCACAGCTTGAAACCAGAAAGCAGATGATGGAAGGGGAAATACATGAGAACCTAGAATTTGAAAGATCTATGTTTTAGCCTCAGATCCAATACCTACATGGCCTTGGATAAGCAGCTTCAATGATGTGAATCTCAATTTCCTCATCTGTATCTGTGTCATACAGTTTTAGAAATTCCGTTATATTACATGCATTAAGCACTTAAATATTGAATGTTTGGTGCATGGCATGCATTAGATCCAGGCTAATTCCTTACCTATCATCTCTCTAAACCCAATGAAATTTAATAGCCCGTTGCTAACTGGGAATTTGGGGGCAGTTTGAAGGTATTTGTGCACACAATTACAAGCAGAATCCTGGCCCTCTACTGGCAATTACCTTTTCAGATTACATACTTTCTTTTTATTTGTTATTGAACTGGAAGTAAGCAATAAGACTTCAACTTTAACCATTACACATCTTTTTGATCACATATCTAATGCCCTTATAAACATTACTGAAAGAATCCTTTTGTAATTTGATGATTTAAATTTCCCTAAAGCAAAACACAAGCTGAATAATTTAAAAATAGACTGTTTTTAGCATTTTCATTCAGAACAACAAATAGTAGACATTTGAAGAATATATAAATCTTACTTAAGCAGACAACGTAGCATACAATATAGGAACATCTGTCACGTATTGACCCAAAACCAACCAACTTACCTACCAATCACATGGGAATGCAGAGACAGATATTAGGGCGGAGGTCAAACTGAAAGAAAGATTGATTGGTTGCACATTAATAGAAATGCATTCAAATAAAACCAAAGGAGGAAGAGGAAGGAAAGGGTTCACAACTGAACTTTGGGAATGAACTTAACTACAGTCAGGAATCTTTTGCTCAAAGTGTCTCTCTGTTTCTCTGTCTCTGTCTCTTTGTCCCTCTCTATGTATCTGTGTATCTATGTACCTATGCGTCTGTCTATCCATGTATATATATGTATCTATCTATGCATCTCTCCCTCTCTCTCTCTCTCTCTCTCTCTCTCTCTCTCTCTCTCTCTCTCTCTCTCTCTCTCTCTCTCTCTCT
>PVIJ01025241.1:0-10966 GCA_004024925.1 Scalopus aquaticus
GGGGGGGGGGATTAAAGGGGAAAGAGAGACGAAGAATACTATAGAGCCGGACTCCAAAGGCCTTAGAATTATCTTTACGAAATCAACGGCTGCACCCATGAAATAAGACAGTATAAAAACTTAGTGAACAAAAAACGGGTTCTCGGAAAGTGAAACCATGAAAACAGAAGTTAGAAATTCACCGGAACAATGGGAAATCAAACTACCAGGAACTAGAACAAAAAAGACAAAGATGAAAGGGTTTAAAAGTGAAAGGATTAATCTAGAACTTACAATATCCAACTAAGAGTCAAAGAGAGCACAGAAGATCAAGATGAGGAGATTATCAAAGAAAGATAATACCCCTTTCCTTCAAAAAAAATTCCCCAAACTGAGCTTCACCTGGATGGGTCAAGCAACATGAACAGAAAAATACACCTCCAAGGCTCACCAGTCTTAAACACTTTCGAAATAAGAGCAACAAAAACCTTTTAGTCACCAGAGAGGGAAAATAGGTGCATATAAAGGATGAGGCACTGGGCTTCCCACAGAAACACTAGACGCTTGGAGGGCAATGGAAAAATAGCATTTGAGAGAAATTACTTCCAATCCAGAATTCCCCGCTCAGCCAAGGGCCCCAAGAGGACGCACAGGGCATCTTCTGACCCACGGAGGAAGGAACCTCCGGAAGGGGCTGCTGGAGACCTCGCCTCCCCAAAACCAGGAAGCACAGGAAGACAGAAGACAGGACTCAGAAAACTGTGTCTGGGGTCAAAGTCGTGCCCAGCATCACATGAGAGCTGTGTGCGCACAGCAGCAGGAGGGACGAGGCCGAGGGTCTGAGGCCCAGTCTGACCAGGGACTCCCCAGTGCTGCTGGGAGCCACTGAGTCTGGCACCCAAGCAGGAGCAGCGCGGCGTGTGGGCTGAGCGAAGGGCTAAGCCGTCCAACTGCATCCCAGCTGCGAGGGGGGCTGTGACTCTGAGCCCCGAGTTCTGCACTGCGGCGTGAACAAGGGGAATGTTTGATCTGTGATGGGTCCCGCCTTGCTGAGAAGAAGCACACAGCTCCACCAGGGGGTGAAGGTGAAGGTGTGACATACGCTATTCTCAAAAGTCAAACAACGAGGCGATAACCAAAAACTGTACAGTAAGGAAATACGCTCACAGTTCAGGTCTGACTAGACAGGTGTTCCATGGTCAGGCTCACGAGACCCTGAGACGTGAGGGCCAAGCGCAGGCAAGGGGGCCGTGGGGCCGGGCAGGAAGCGGCCTTCCACAGAGCAGGGTTAATAGCCAAAGTCTAATTTTGAAAGGTGGAAACACAACAACGCAGTGTATCATTTAGAAACTGAGATTTAGGCACCCAAATAAACCATTAAGTGTTGAAAATGGATGCCTCTGGAGAACGCAGCTCACCAGCAAGGAGAGAGAAGTGGAAGCTGGTGTTTTCCACGAGAAGCCTAGCAAAGCTTTTCATCTTTTTTTTTCTTTTTAAGATTTATTTATGCATACAAGCTGGGGTACAGGCCAGAGGCGTGGGGCGGCGAGAGGGTTCACCAGAGACAGAGTGGGGAGCAGCACAGGCAGATGGATGGAAACACTGCTGAGGGGAGCAGCGGGCGAGGCAGGAGAGGTCTGCCGTGCCATATGGGAATCTCCCTGGCAGGCTTCGATCTCGCATCCCCACTGCCGACAGCTCCACAGTGCAGCGCCCAACCGCTGCGCCACCAGGGAGGCCCTCGCAAAGCTTTGTGAAAACTGTGCATACATTACTAACTTCTTTTTTCAGACTGTTCAATGTTATGGCACCTCCCCTCGGCCATGAGCCTCTCAATGCCAAGTCCTCTATACAGACCCTCTTTTGCACTGGTCCTTGAGGAGCCAGATGTTCGACCAACACTGATGTTATTTGAACAGCACACACACTTTTTTAAATACAAAGAGGGAAGAGTCCTCACAGTAAGACAATACCTCACCAGGCAGAGGTGGCCAGCTTGGCTGCCCCGCCCACCAAGCCACCTGATGACCGCCATGGTCCAAAGCAAAACCAAACTGAGCAAAGCTCAACAAAGATGGCAGCAAGGGGAATTCTGCTGATGATGACAATGAAGACCTTTTTCATGTCATCGTTGTAATTAGTATGCTAGCTACTGCAGCCCTGCATGACCTGTAGGGGTGTTTAGAGAGTGCACATCAGGCAAGGCAGCACAGCCTAAGTTCACATTCGGTTTTCAAACAACCATAAGCCAGCAGGGTTCACTTAGATTTGCAACCTTCTTTTCTCATATTAGATTTAGGATACGGTGACAGACTCAAAACAAGATAAGGCATCATCCCTCTACCTTTAAAAGAAATCACTTAACTTGATCCGTGTGTGGCTCTGGATTGCCAAGTAACTGATTATTAATAAATCATATAGTGCCAGTGTTACAGTTTTCCATTAATATAATACACTGTAATGAGGATAATAAAAATGCTTCTAAATTCAAATAATGGAAGGGGGAAAGCATGGAGAAGGCACAGAAACTCTTAAGCACATACAGTGAATTTACCTGATTAACAGAAATGAGCAAGCACTCTATTACTTTTTTCCTTTTTAATTTGAAAAGGTATGTAGGAAATATATGTAATTTTGTACAGCAAGAAAAGCTGGCCTGGAGTGTTATGTCAGGAGCAGGGATGACACATGAAACTGGTAATAATCGGAAAAATCTGATTAGAGATGCACAATGTTTGACTTCCCGTTAACGAAAGAGGGTAGAGTCAAATATAAAAACTGACTAGCAAGCTCACTTAAGGGGGGAAATAAAAAATGTTTACGTTTTAATTCAAAATGTAGCTTCTTGATATATTTCCCTTTCATTCACTAGCTAAACATAACAGAAGTTCAGGGTGCTGATTAAATCACCTAACTATTATTCTTGCTTTCTGGCAGGTTCCTGTTTTAAAAGCAAAACTGACAAGCCGTGTAGACTGGAGGGTGAACACTCTCACTGCAGCCATGAACGGGGGGGTCGGGGGCTGTGATCCCCCCATGCCCTAGGGGCTCCTGCCGAGTCACAGAAAGATGGGGGTGAAAGGGTCTACTTGTTAGAACAATGTTTATAAACACACTGCAGGTCTGCCCCCTCTTGATACAGGAATAGATGAGTCATTTTCTCCATTCTGGAAGCCTAAGTAGGGAGAGACAGTTTCTTTTCTTCAAAATCAAACAAGATTGAGCCAGCCTTCAAGCAGGAGCCCTGCTGCTCTCTGAACAGATCCATCAAAGCACTGAAGTGGGCAAGGATGAAAGGAAAACTTGGAGGCACAAGAAGAAGAGAAAAATAGAGCCTACACGTGTGCAATTGAAAATTTGAAAATTTCTGTGAAATTCACAAAAACCCCTTATGGTCTAATTGAACTGAAAAGCACCCACTTTCCTTCCCCAGGCTCAGCAAACTCCCACTTCAAGACCCTAGACCTGGGTCACCTGCTGCAGGAGATGACACCCCCCACCTCCACCCAAGCAGCTTCAGCTGTCTCAGCACAGGGCCCTCCAGTCTTCCTGCAGCATCAACACCCTGTATTCTGCTGCCCACAGACACGGAGCCCAAAAAATGCCTGGTGACAACTAAGTGAACAAACTATTAAAGACCTTAGTCACTGATTCAATAAACCAAAGTATCAGCAAATCAAATGGCTGTACGAGATAAAGGTATTACCTAAACCCACAAGATCAATTCCCAAAATTCAGGAGGAACCTGTGATATTTAGAACCCACCTGTACTCACACATACAGTTAACACTCTGCCCCCCAGGCCTGTCTTCCTTCCCCACTGAGCTACCTCTGAGTCACCCTATACCAGAGTAAGCACAGATACCTGCACTCAGAATATACTTCTCAGCTTACCTGCACAGAGCATCTCAGGAAAGGAGACCTCCTTGTCATCACCTTTATATTCCCTGAAGCCCCATACATATGGTTTCCCACGCTATCCAAAAAGTGGAGCATTCCTATTGGTCACATTTGGGAGGTTATTTTGGGTTCCGGGATGCTCAAGAATGATTCCACATAAGTTAATGGTGCTGCCAATGACCTCGGATGAGCTGTGTGATGTGTTTCGCCATTGGCACAATAAGCAGATTGGTTGAGGAAGACATGTAAAGGGTTATAGTAAAATGTCCTGGAACTTAGCAGAGTTTCAGTAATGTTAAAAATCTCAGACCAATGTTAAAATCCTGTGTTTTGAATGTAGAATTGCACAGCCACTGTGGAAAAACTAGTTTGGCCATTCCTAAGAGTTAAACACAGACTTACCACCACACAACTTGGCAATTTCATTCCTGGGTATGCACTCAAAGAACTAAAAAAAGATTGTCAAATAAACACTTTTACACAAATGTTGACAGTAGCATTATTCACAATGGCTATATTAGTGGACACAATCCAAATGTCCATCAACAGATAAGTGATTCAACAAAATGGAGAACATCCATACAATGGAATAGTATTCAGCCATAAAAAGGAAAGAAGTGCCAGCATATGCCTCAATACAGAAGCCAAACACAAAGGCTCACACATTCTATGATTCCATTTACGTGAAATATCCAGAGAAATTTATAGAGGAAACCTCAACTAAAACTGGACTCGGGAAGGCGTGAAAAAGGAGTTCACTGCCCCCAGTCATAATCAATTACCCCAAGCAACAAGAAATTGCTCACTGCACCAGGAACTCACTGGAACTCCCCAACAAATGCAAATTACTTTCCTTGCTTGCTGCCTAGCAACAAGTTCAGATCACAGAAACCGCCTCTCAGCCAATGAGAAGCCACTGCCCCCTGAACAAGTGCCATTCTCTTGCTGATGACCTCTATGTCTTACCCCCTTTCTACGAAAGCCTTCTGTCTTGTATGACCCTCAGTCTCCCTGCTGGCCAGAGGAGAAGCTGCGGATTCATGAATCATTTAATGAAGCCAATCAGGCCATCAGATTTACTCTGTTAGATTTTGTTTTTTAACAACGGAGACAGAAAGCAGCATAGTGGCTGCCAAGGACAGTGGGAGGGGTAATAGGAAGTGAGTACTTAGTGGGCTCAGCGCCTCATCTGGGCTGATGGAAACGTTCTGGAACCAGCCAGAGGTGACTGCTGCCCAATACTGTGAATGTACTAAACATCACTGAGTTAAGCACTTTAAGATGGTTAATTTTATGTTACGTGAATTTCACCTCAATTAAAAAAAAAACTTCCACTGATTCTAAGTGCAATAAACATAGTAGTTAACATTCAATTTTCAACTCAGTAAATAAAGGTCACAAGGGGCTTTCATGAAACTAATATTCAATGTCAAAATGAATCTACCGTAATTGTAGTCAGTTTTATTATTCCAACAAATTCTACCATCTCAGTAATGAGAAGCACCGCAGTTCTACCAGAACCAAAAAATTCAGTGCTAGCGTGGGCCCAGAGCTGAAGCGCCCTGGGTCTGAAATCCTTACTCTGTTGTTTAGTAAATGTGTAGATGTGAATGAACTGAATGACATTCCTTGCCCTCAATTTCCTCATCCATAAATTGAGGATCATAACATCTGCCTCAGAGGCCATCGTGAGGACTGAGTCAATTAATCCACATAAAGCAAGTAAAACAGAGTAAGCCCTTCCTAAACATTCGTTATTATTATTAGTATTCATAAAATGGAGATAAGCAGAAGCAAGGCAAGGATTAAGTGCGAATACCCCAGAGGGCACTAGGCACTGGGCCTGGCACAGCCGTCATCATTAGTATCGTCAGGGAGCGAGTGTCTCAGATTCTACAAACAAGAAAAGGGACCCAGAAGAGGAGGCAGAAGAGGAGGACCGTGGGGTGGCATCTATCCTGGGGCACTAAATCCCTGTTCCTTAAAACTGAAAATCACTTAGTGATCATACATCCCCAACTAGAAAAAAATACCTCGGGATGATTTCCTAAAATCCAATCTAAATTACACTTCCTTACTCCTAGGTGTCCCCTTCATTCTAGGTGTGCCCGTGAACTCTGCTTTTGGAACAAGCTTCAGCGTAGCACAGATAAAACAGAAGCAGCTCCACACCTGTAAGGAGCGTCCTTTCCGTAAAGTGCCGGCTTCACAGGAGAGCGCTGGCTGAGTAAAGATGTGACATGATGTCTGCTAAGAACAGGGGGCTTACTTATCAGTTTCACTTATGGAGAACTAAAAGGTCATATTTAAGATTTGTTTCCATAAATAAACACTGACTTCTTACACAACTCCAAGTAAGTAGAGCAGCAAAACACTCCCGGCCACAGAGGGCTTCCAGTCCGTTTCAGGGCAAGGCAGGGTGGGACTGCCATGAAGGAACTCCCTTCCCTCCAGCAGCTCCCTGCTGGAAAGTGTCTGTTTTCTTTGAGCAGAAGCCTCACGGGGAGGTTTTTCCCAATAAGCACAGTCAAATGACAAGGGTCTCAGGAAGACCTGCGCTCTGTCCCATTTTGGACAATCCGATTCAGCTGTGATCCAGAAGCTTTGCCCACCTCCCAGTCCACAGCGTGTTCGGAGAACTCAGAGAACACCTGCAGCCACGAGTGGCGGCTGTCACCACTTCGTTCTGTGGGGTCAGTATCACAGACAAGGACTCACAGGCCACTCACACTGGAATGAGAACAGCAGAAAACCGCCCTGCTGGAACCATCTCTCAGCACCAAAATCCAGGCCTGAATGAACAGGCCAGCGTTGGCAGCAGGCTTCCACAGATGAGCAGAGGTGCTGGCCAGAGAAGGGAGCCCTCAAAGAGCCTACCCCCAGCCAGGGACAGGTGGCAGACACAGCCAGGTCCACAGCGCCTTTGTTCGTGCGGAAATGTTTGTCAAGTGCCAGGTACCGTGTCAGGGGATGGGCATGGGGCGAAACCATGGCTGGCCAGCTGAGCTTACCCTAACAGGGACAACAAGCTCTGTGTGTGTGTGTACACACGTGTGTAATTTTACCCGAGTCATTCGGAGGTATCTCATTAATATCTGAACAGAAACCTAAAAGTAGTAAGAGAGCAAGTCCTTCAAACACCTGCCCCAGAGCCCTCCGGGCAGAAAGAAGAACAGGAACAGAGGCCCAGAGGACAGGGAGGGTGAAGTCACAGGAGCGTGCCTGACTTACACCCTCTAAAAGGACAGTTCTGGTTGCTCTGCTGAAAACAGACTCAGGGCCACAGAGGATAGGAGTCCAACTGACTGTCAGAAAAGGAGACAGAAGGGCTGGCCCGGGGGCAGGGGGGAGGTGTTGCAGTGTTCAAGTTCTGGATATGTTTTGAAGGAAGAGGCGATAAGGTCAAACTAATAAATGAAAAGTTGAGAAAAAGAGGATAACTTTGAGGTTTGGACCTGGGGAAGCAGGACAGATCTGCCACTTACTGAGATGGGACATCTGCAGAAGGAAAGGTTGGTAAGGGGTTCTGTTATACAGGAGAACTTCAAAACTGTCAAGAATAACTACTCTCTACAAAGACGTACTGACCAAAAAGCCCCGCCTCCACAATTCAGAATGCAAAATGCCCTGCTTCCCTTGCAGCTAGGACACACTCAGGCGCCATCAGTCTTAGACCCGCCGTAGCTGACCGTGATCTGGAACCACTCAAGGTTCATTTAGCATGTGTTCCAAATTCTGTGGCCTTTGACATCAGGGTGGAGTCCCTAGTCAGAACCAGACCCTCCCGAGCCCACTGCGCCCTTCTCCTCTCTTCTGTACTAACAGCCCTAATGCCCACTGCCTGAGTGGAGCAGAATCCCCCTTACCTGTCACTCTGAGAACTATTCCAAATGTGCTGTGATCACCTGAGGCAAGGGCACCTTAGGCCAGTACTGTCATCAGGGAACCACTCCTGAAACACCCTTTAGGTCTGAAGCCAGGAAGAAGAATGAGTGGAACTCAGCCATAGACACCACTGGAGCAAAAAGACCGTGCCCAACAGACAGGGCGTTGGGAGGGAAATCTGATCATTCCTCTTCTCTCCAACTAAAGATGTGGCCAGTTTCTGGAGAATAAGTTTCTCTCATCTCCAAGACCCCTCACAGATGGCACAGGACTCACAAGCAGGATGTAGAGAAGAAAGTCTTCTTTCTCTATGAAGGCCAGAAGACTGAGGACCTTTCAAAAGGCAACACTTAAGGTATCCAGGTTACTGGAGTATCAAAATCTCACTGGAAATTTTAAGGTAATAAACTAGCTAAAGGAAAGGAAAATCTCCTTTCTGGTTGATCCTTTCAAGGAAGCATTCTGAAGCCACACAGCCCATGAGCCAAGACCCTTTCCCTTTCCCCAGTTCTGTCTGAAGCAGTGATAAAGGTGACACTGATTATAAAGGGCCATGGAGCCTGACATCTAGTCAGGGAAAACACTCCTGCTGGGCTGCCTCATCTGCGTGATCCGCGCTCACGTCCCAGCAGACATGCCTCCCGGCCCTCGTCCTGCAGCAGCTACATCTGCCCTGGTGTAGTCATCCTTTCCCAGTCTCACGACCGTTAAGGAAGACAATTCCCTCGGCAATGATAAATTTTTGCATTTAATTCCAATACATTCTTGTTTTGCTTTTGATAGTCTTACTCTTTTTGTTTCTGAGTGTCTGAAGTTTTACAGAACTTGACCTGGATCTTGACTTGATCTTGGCCTTAAACACACTCTGAACAGAGGGTAAGATGGGTACTCCTGACACTGCAAGAATGACAGAAGTTCGGGTGGGCCGTGAGAAGTCTTTTGCGCAGTCTGTCCGGGGTTGTTCGGTGGGCCCACTTCCAGAGCTACTCTGAAAGTCTCACATGTTAAGTGAGCAACGGCCAGAGCCCCCTCTGCTTCCTTCTGACTCCAAGCAAGCCAGCACCTCGACCTTAACATTTCCTTCATATTAAAGACGACAGATGGGCCACGCTGTAGGAGAGATTATCTAAAACAGCCTCCATGTTGAACATAATAAAATTAGATTAAGAAATAATAAAACAAAGAGAATGTATTCACTGACTGCAACAATTCACTAATCTTTGAGGAAGGAGCTGTTTTCTCCTTGAGAAGGAATTTTAAAGCACTTGGGTGTGTAGTTATATTAATACAACCTGCGGCATCAATCCATAAATTTCGGAAGACTGGATCTGAGATGAAGGGACTGAAATCTAAGCGTAAAATGCAAAGACGTTAACTTACTCATATTTTATAGAAAAGCCCCGAAGCAAGAGCTAGTGGTCGACCCGGCCCTCCGGCGGGTGAGCGCTGCGAGCTTCACGCAGACGCTCCCGCCAGGGTGGTGTGCCCCAACTCCTGGATCTGAGCCGTGGACCCCTCGAGGGACCAGTGAGTCTGCTCCCTAGGGTGCCCAAGAACAGTTCCCAGAAGATGCGAGGCTGAGGCTGCTAGGGGCGCCCGCTGCGGTCCTTCCCCCACCCCCGGTTCACCTGGCCGCACAGGGAGGCACCTGCGGGCTGAGACCACCACACAGGGAGGCACTTCGCTTGGGAGGCTGGACCTGGAGGGCTGCCCAGGGGGCGCTGGGCACTCACCCCAGCGGGAATGAGAGGCACCGGCCTGCCCACCAGGCGCAGGCACCTATCCTGAGTCTGGTACTGAGAAAAAATGGAGCACAGAGACACGATCCGCACAACTACCTAGAGTAAGAGCAGCCCTTCCCTATTTTCTCATTAAACTGTTCAAGTATAAAATCTGGTCTTTTCTCCTGTTTAGGAGAAAAATTAAGGATTTAAAAAAGGTAAACTGATTTCAAGTGTGATCCCTTCTTAAAACCTACTAAGAATGTGACATTGGGTGCTTCATATTCAATTGAAATAGAAAAAGTAGGGGCCTCCCTGGAGGCTTAGAGGCTAAGTCTCAGCACTATCACCGCTACACCCTGAGTTGAATCCCCGGCCAGGGAGCTTCCCACAGGGCGCAGCAGACCTCTCCTGTCTCCCCGCTGCTCCCCTCAGCAGTGGATTTCAGTGGACCCCCCTGTTCTTCTCCCCGCTCTGTCTCTGGTGAATCCTCTCACACCCCACACCTCAGTCAGACCTACACCCCAGTTCTTCTATACACAAATAAATAAAATAAATCTTTTTAAAATATATGAAAAGAAAAGAAAGCCAGTCACGTATTCCAGAAATTTAAGATTTAAGGAGCAAACAAAAATTACCATATCCGAAAAGCTTTTCAAAAATATTTTCCTGGTACAAAACTCCATCGACAGGGAACCCTGGCATCACAGACGGCCATCTGCTACCTGCTTGGAAGCAGAAATGTGAGGTGTGCATGCGCGCTGCTGGTCGGTAAACCTTAAATACCTTCACGTTCCCTGACGAAGAACAAGTGAGGAAATGAGGACAGAGTCTGGCCAACAAGAGGCCATTATTTATACGAATCTGCCATCTGCTGAAAGGCCGCCAAGCAGCTCAGGTGCACCAGCAAAGGCAGCCTGGCTCCACGGCTCGGCAGAGCACGCGCACATGAAGACGCTGTAGATGACTCTGGGAAAGAAATCTCACACCAGTCGCAGCGTTACTGACCAAATGTTTCCCTTCGCTTTGATTCATTTGTTTATGTGTGTTCATCTATACACACATCGATACATGGTCATTGTTATCAGTGGATGTACATAGACAGATACACAGCGTTACATCTGTGTGCCTCTGTACACAGATGCTGCTTTATCCGCACATGTGTGCAAGCCAGCAAAAGCACACACACAGGTAGAGGTGGCTGTCCTGAGTGTGTATAACCCAGCAAAGAGTAAGAGTCTGATGTATAACAGACACCAGGCCTCATCCTTTCCACCATGTTACTGAGCCCTCCTTTCCCGCCCCACCAAGCTCCTGAAAAGTAGGAACCCTGGGGGCCTCCCTGGTGGCGCAAGGAGTTAAGTCTCAGCACTATGAAGCTATCCACAGCCACTGCACCACCAGTTCGATCCCCAGCCAGGGAGCTTCCCACAGGGCGCAGCAGACCTCTCCTGTCTCCCCGCTGCTCCCCTCAGCAGTGG
>PVIJ01025242.1:0-10968 GCA_004024925.1 Scalopus aquaticus
TAGTCATATCTTTTAAACTTTCTACTTGGCAAATGAGAAAGCTGAGCAAAGGGCCTTAGCTGCCGTTCTGCAGCAAACTAGTGAGAGAACTAAGACAGAGGTGAGGGTCTTTTCTGGACCAAGTGTTTGCTCTGATGGAGCTTATTCATCCACATCTTCCAGTTTGGAGGCCGCATGGTTGTTCACCATGTCTGTTGGGCATTTTCTAACTCAGTAGACACAAATGCTCAGTAGAAACACAAATGCTCAGCATCTTTGTTTATACACTTGGAGCCAGCTGAGACCATCCCATCCACATTTCTTCTAACTAAATCGCTTTGGCTTCTTTTTCTCCCAGGGGCTTCCTCGGACCGTCCCAGCCCTTGCACTATATCCTGACACTAATATCCTCTACATGGCACTTGCCACTTTGTATTGAACATTAGAGCTTTGAAAGCAAGGGCAGGCTGAAAACATGTAGTTGGGTGGATTTCCCAGAGGATGCCAGAGGGAAAACAGCTGCCGACTTCCATTTCAATTTGTCAAACAAGACAGCTGGAATGGCTCGGCCTTTCAATTTCCTGGAATCTCTTGGGAGAAGGAAGGCCAGGGCAGAGAGACCTGTGAGGAAAGAATGGACTAAGGGAACCCAAGAATCATACCTGTCACTTACTTAAACACTTACCGAGCTGACAGTGTGTTCCCTCATAGTTTGGGTTATATTGTAATATCCTTTCTTTTCATCTGGTTCTGAAAAGACTGAATCAGCAGTGATATGCCTCTTGATGAAGCACATTCTTAAAGTTCTATTGAAGTGATGGATTGACAGTGAGTTGGCAGCAACCTGGATGTCCATCTCTACAAGAATGGAAGATGGCTATCTGGTGGGGGATGATACGGTATGTTCTACAGCAGATGGATGCATCAAACCAGATGTGCATATATGTGAGAGGGTAGGAAGACCTCAAATACATAGAGTTGAGTGCAGAAAGTAAAAGTGTAAGATCTAGAGCATAACCTGAATAATATTAATCAAAAGCATACACCACTCCCCCAACAACAATCCACCTTTTAACAAGTATACGTTCTTGTACCAGCCCATAGATCAACCATTTAAGAGTAGATAGTAGATTCTAGTATTAGGAGGGAAAGTAGAGTATGTGCCTGTATTAGTTTTTGGTAACTGCTGTAACAAGTTAACACAAACTGGGTAGTTTAGAACAATGTAAATGTATTCTCTCACAGTTCTGGAGGCCAAAATCAGTATCACTATGTTGAAATCAAGGTACTTGGAGGGCCACAGATGCTCTAGAGGCTCCAAGGGAGAATCCACAACTCAGCTCTTCCAACATTGCTTTACTCATGACCACATTACTACCATCTTTAAAGTCAGCAGTTTCAAATCTCTGTTTGCTGCATCTTCATAACCTTTTCTGGGTGTCTGATCCCCCCCCTGCCTCCCTCTTATAAGGACACATGTGACTGCATCTGGATCCTACCCAGATAATCCAGGATATAATCTCTGCATCTTAAACTCCTTCATCACATCTGCAGAGACATTTTTTTTTTCTATAAAAAGTAGTATTTGCAGGTTCCATGAATGGGGACTTCTCATGGGGAGCCATTGTTTTTCGCCTACCACAGGATCCTTTATTCTTTTTCTATTCCATCCCTAATCCAACCTCTCAGCAAATCGTGCTGGCTTAATTTTCAAAACATACCAAGAACTGACTAGTTTATGCCACCTCTGTGGCTACCAGCCATCCTAGCTGAAGCCACCATCACTTCCTGCTTGTCTCTCGACTCCCCCCTTGCTTTTCTGTAATGCATTCTCTTAGTGGCATCCAGGGTGTTTGTTTTAAGAACCCCGTCAGCTCCTGTTACTCTTCTGCTTCTCACTTTTTTCCCTCTGCTTCGTTTTTCTTTATAGCATTTGCTTACCAGTTGTCATATGTATGTTGTTTTCATGTTTAATGTCTATCTCCACAATAAGAATAAACTCTGTACGAACACACACTTTATCTGTTTTATTCCCAACAGAAAAATATAAAACAGCGCCTAAAATGTTATAGATGCTCTAAGCAGTTTTTGAATGAATGAGTAGAGGGGGAAAGAAAATAAACATTAGGGACTTCTCATTAAATCCATTGTGAAGGTTTGTCATAAACTAAGCACAATGTGCTTAACCACTGTTCCATCGTCCCTAGGAAAAGAAATAAATCTAGAGCCCTCAGGTGACATAGCAGGGAAGATGGCTTTGCCTTCAGACCAGTTAGTGACTGGCTAGTGGACATGTCCCAGGAGTCACTTCTGCAGGGCCTGACTATCCAGGGTAGTATGGCTGAGTACAGGGAGTGTGGGCTTTGAGGTCAGACTGACTTGGAGGTACAGCCAGGCCTGCTCATGTAGATTATTATGGGAGAGTTACTATAACACTCTGAGTCTCAGTTCCCAAACTGCACAATGAAGATTGCAATTCTTATTGGGCAGGATGATGCTCAAGATTAGAAATAATGTAGCTAAGGCAATTGCTATCCTATATTGTACACCAAAACATTATGGTGATATTATTGGGTGGGAATTATAGAATACCATAAAAGAAGTCCAGCATGAATCTCATTGGCCTAAAATCAAGATATTTGCAGAACTGCATTTCATTCTGGAGATTCTTGCCTTTTTTCAACTAATAGAAACTGACTGCATTCCTTGGCTTGGAGCCACTTCCTCCAATTTCAAGGTCAGTGACAGGGAATCAGTTCTTTCCACTTTGCATCAGTCTGACCTCCTCTCCTGCCTCACTCTTCCACCTTTAAAGGCACTTATGACTACATTGGACACACTTGGATAATCCAGAATAATCTCCTTATCAAAGAGACAGCTGATTAGTATTTCTATCTGCAAGTTTAATTACTCTTTGTCAAGTAAGGTAATATACTCATCCATGCCAAAGATGTGAGTATGACCATCTTGAGGAAAGAGGTATTACTCAGCCTATGACAGCATCATTTAAAAATTTCAAAGTGGTTTTCAAAATTAACAGAGTAAATTCATTTGCTATCATCTTCTATCAAGACTTAAAATGGCTCCAGTTTCCAAAGAAATTTTCATATAATCCACACTTAAACTTTGTGTTTGAGTTTTCAAAGATGCCTATAAAACAAGTAATGCTTGCTCTGAAATAATTTTATTCTTGAAACAAAATAGTAGAAAATTTTGTTTGAAGAACTTAAAGTAACTATAATAAATTGAATATTATTTCCTCAAAAGAAATGTCTGAGTTCAAGCCCCCAGTACCTTTGAATGTGAACTTATTTGAAAATGATTCTTTGTAGAGGGAATGAAATTAAGAATTTCAAGATGAGATCATCCTGGACTTAGGGCGGTGTCCTTGTAAGAGAACAAAGCGGAAACTTACACACATAGACACAGAAGAAAAGGCCATGCAAAGATGGAAACACAGATGGCAGACAGCCACACATGAGGAATGCTGGGATTGCCAGCTGCCACCAGAAGCAGGGAGAGACATGGAGTGTGTTCTCTTTAGAACCTCCCTGAGAACCAGCCCTGGGGACACCTTGACTTCAGAATTCTAGCCTCCGTGACTATGAAGGAATGAATCTTGTTTTTTAAAACCAACCAGTGTGGTAAATTGTCAAGGCAAATACAGTAATCTTTTAGCCTACTGTTCCTTGTAAGTAACAAATGTACACTACCGTTAGCTTCATTTTATTCAGAGCGGCTGTGTGTTCTTGGTTAGAGCTGCCCCTGTGACATTTGGACTGTTTAGACACCATGTCTACAAAGGCAAAATCAAATGGAAAATTGAGATATTTCTTTGGTTTTTATAGGACAGAAAACCTAACATTTACTGAGCCAGGTTCTATGTTAAATGTTTTATAGTTGTTTTATATAATCCTGTACTATCTCTATGAGGGAGATGCTATAATAATCTCTTTTTCACATGCTTGAAACCTGCAGCAGAAATTAAGCAACAGAGAAAAGATTCTAATCTCAGTCTTTCAAAACCTTAAGTATTTATGCCTGAAGATCCTGACTGGATGTTGAAGATGATCAAATCTTTTATTTTATTATTATTGTTTTTTAAAGATTTATTTTATTTTTGCATACAAGCTGGGGTGCAGACCAGAGTGGGGCGGTGAGAGGGTTCACCAGAGACAGAGTGGGGAGCAGAACAGGCAGATGGACCGAAATACACTGCTGAGGGGAGCAGCGGGGGAGGCAGGAGGGGTCTGCTGCGCCATGTGGAAATCTCCCCTGCCGGGCATCGAACTCGAGTCGCAGCCACTGACAGCTCCACAGCGCTGTGCTTAACTCGTTGCGCTACCAGGGAGGCCCTGATCAAATCTTTTAAATAATTGTCCCAATTCCTCCTGTCCATTGTCAGTGTAGGAAAAGCGAGACAGTTCAAGGGTTCCTGTAGCCAACTCTTAAAGTTAAAAATAAAAAAAAAAATGATGAGTTGAATAAACCTAAACTATTCCCTAAGATTCACATCATACACAAAGGCTTTCTGCTAAGAGAAGCTTCTAAAGAGTAAAATCATTAAAAATATATATTCTAAACTGCTGCATAGATCTCTTTGATACCCATTAAGAAAAATATTCTCTTTCCCCTCAGCTAGGCTTTTGTCAGAGATAGGAGAAATACCAGACTGGCAGGTCAAAGGCAAAGAGAATTCATTACCAAGATAAATGGAAAAAAGGGGAATTTCGGGAGGTTCTTTGGGACTTACTAGGGTTGGCAGGGTGATCATTCTTTCTGGTGTCTCCACCCATCCGTGTTCACTCAGAAAGTAAAGACTGTTCGATAAGCCTGATGCATAGTGTGTTGCCCAAAGGATTATTTTCATGGCTAATACCTTGAGCATCTTCTCTTTCACTTTATTGTCAAGTAGTTTAAACAAAGTTAAAGCCAAAGCCAATGAATGTCTATAACTCCAGTCTCACCACTGCTTTACCAGCTTGAGTAGAAAATTAAAAAAAAAAAATCTTTTGTTTTCTCACTTTTTTCTTTTTGCTCCCAGAACCTTCTCCCCGCCCCACCTCATCCTCCCATCCTCTCATGCCCTCTTTTCACTCTGGTGAAGTTCTCAGGGCCTACTCAGCCCTTGATAGTAATCCTGGCCACAGCCTCTGTGTGGACAGTTAACCGCACAGTTGGATCCTGCCACATGCTACAGGCTGCTCTAGAGCTGGGCTTGATGGGGTTGGTTGCTGCAGGGTTGGGGACTCAGAAGCTGGGGGCTGGGCCATGCCCTCTCTATGTTCATGTCACCAGCGTGAGGTGTCATGTGTGGAAGGGAGGGTGTGCTAGAAGTGGGTGGGAGCCCTGGGGTTCTCCTCTACCAGAGGCGTGTGGCCCTTTCCCTCCAGTCTCAGGTCGGTTCCCAACAGCTCCACCCCCAATTCGCTGGTCCCCTGGGAATTCTTCTTTTCCACTGCCAAAGGCTTCCCCTGGGCTGAGGTCAGGTCGACACCATTCCTCCTCCCTGGGTTGGTGAACGAATCCCTGGGGTACAGGATGTGTGCAGTCATCAGGGCAGTGGCAGAAAATAAAACTGGACGGGCAGGTACAGCCAGCCTGAGCCATGGCCGAGGGCAGCAGTGAGGGTTTCAGCCAGAAGGGAATCACCTGCCCCAAATCCCACTTTCTGCCCCTGCAGTCCGTGCCTCAAAGGTGTTGGTTTTCTAGGAAAGCCCCTGAGCATTGGAGTGAGGATGTGAGGAGAAGTGAGTTACTGTGCCCGCCCTTCCCGGCTCACCTGGGAGACTGCCTTGGGGCCTCGCCCCCTCAGTCACTTGTCCTCCCTTTCTGTTCCTGTGGATGAGCTGGGGACTCAGGACTTCTCAACAACTTCACTGATGCTTGGACTCTCCCCATTTCCTGAACCAGCTCCTCACCTCTCTTTATTCTTTCAGGCACCGTTCAAAAAAAGGCCTTGTGTGAGTTAAGGGGCCGGGAGGAGGATGGATTCCTTTCCTTTGACCTTGGCCAGGGCAGGGCGTGAGGCGCAGTGAGTAACTGACTGCGTCAGAATCCCGAGGTTGGGTCAGGCCCCGCACTTGGCCTTGGCACTTTCCCTCACCAAGACTCTGTTTACAGTCTGTAAAATGAAGGGGTTAGGCAAGATAGCTCCCAGAGGTCATAGCTCAAGTGCCAACATTCGATGGTGCTGGGTCTTGTAACCCTACTCACTCATTTTTTATTATTTTCCAAGCACTTGACACCCTGGTTGCAGCCGCCTCTCCTCGCTGTACATTGACAACACAGAATGCATTTTAATCACCTTGGCACTGGCATATTTTAGGCGTTTGTTATCGCAGGGAATCTTCAGAGTGATCTAGAGAAGCACAAATGTGATGTAAATTATAATATTTAACCTGGTTCTTCTCTCCCTCTCTCTTCTCTGTCTCTGTTATTCAGTGTGTCTGTTTACTCCTGTCTCAAGCATATTTGTTTACTTGAAGCTCAAATGATTCAGAGATATAGCTCTGAGACTGCTGGAAGCTTCTGAAAGTGATTGGCAGCACTGCTGCCTACCTAAGTAGGGGCAGGGGACAGGGAGACCCAGATCACCTCACTTACTATTTCTGAGTCAGACATCTTGAGTCTGATAACTGTCACTAAGTGACTGGGTGATCTTGGGCAAGTTTTCTGACTTTACTGTGTCTCAATTTCCTCATGTAAAATGCAGATCATAACAGTATTTACATCATAGGGTTGCTGAGACTTCCTGTTTCAGAATTATCTGTAGTGCTTGTGTAAAATTCAGATTCCTGGACCCCCCACTGAAACCTACTGAATCTGTATTTCTGGAGCCAAGAATGTGTATTTTTAACAGCTCTCCCAAGGGAAACTTTGTCTGCTGCAGTTTAGAACCTGTACCTTAAATATATGATGCTTTCCAGCTCATATAGCATTTCAACCCACATGAACCCACTTAAGCATCACCACGATTCTAAGAGCTGAACAGGGTGGTCTCCCCTTTTATTTAAATATGAGAAACTGCTGTCCAAGGTCACACAGTCGCCCCCAAACCCAATGCTCAATATCCTTTCCCACTCCCTCTCCTGTTGCCAAATCTTGCAGGAAGGAGGCTGGTCAGTCTGTCACAGAATTTGGCTTGATTTCTTTTCATTTCTTCATATTTTGTGGCTGAGTTTCCTTGCTCTTGGTAGCCATCGTCTTCCTTTATAAATGTTTTTTTATCTGCTGCCCCTTTTATCTTATCAGACACACAGTATATCTTCGTCTTTCTGCTCCTAAAGATAATTCCGCTTTGCTGTATGTCATAAGTGTCATCTCAGTCACAGCTCAAAATAACAAATAGGTTTTTTTCCAGTGTGGAAAGAAATCTGGCAGCGCCCTGCTTAGAGAAAGGGAGAGTGAGAATTCTGAGCTTTTGCCTGTCTGCTCCCCACCCTACCCTTTAAGGGACTTGGCCATACAGTGTCCCCTGATATTATTGAGGGGAGGGCAATTTTGAGCGCCTCAGTCAACTGGATAAATAAGAATGAGTCGGAAGAAAGGGTGCCGAGGCCTGGACTAGCTGGTGCAGTGTCTCAGGACACAGATGCCCACTCCTGTAGTTTCGAGGTAGGAAATGTGCCGGGATCAGGGTGGGGTGCGGCTGTGCAGCGTGCAAATAGAAAGCAAGTGAATTGGCTCTTTTGAGAGGAGAAGCCATGATCCTCCACCCTGACCCCGCCTTTAGTGCTTTGCAAGTAACTTCAGATTTGCCTGTTGGACATCAAGCGAGTGGGAGGTCAAGGATGCAGACAGAGGTGAGGTGATGCTGCAAAGCCGCATCACTTGCGGGGGGCGGGAAGAACAAGATGGGGTGCAGTGGGCCTTGGGGGTTGTAAGCCAATAGACATTGTTACCAATCACTAGCCCATTACAGAACGTGTTGTTGTTGTTTATATGTCTTTTAATAAAACTGGCTATAATAGGTAGTGACGAGCGTATGCCTGCGACTGTCAGTCCTCAGGGACAACTGGATCCCCTGCTCCTCCTACTGCCGTAGTAGGACATGAGGGGCAATGGAGAACTCTGTGGAAGGTTGTCTGCGCCTCAGGCCTGTGATCTGGGAGTTCACAGCAGTGTCTGAGGGAGACCTGTGTTGCTGCTGCTCAGTGGGGTCAGCAGCTGGGAAGGGAAGCTGGACACATTGCCAAGAAAAGTGAGAACAAATGGGGACCCACTGGCACCCCCATGCTGTCCTCTTTAACCCACAGAAAGCACCATAGGTAAGGGCAGCTGCTTTGCTTCTGCCTCCAAATCCCACACTATACTCATTCGATAAGCTCAAAGCTGGATGGAACATTCTGTAAAGGTGATGCTGGGAAATGTAGTACCCCGGGCAAACAAGTTAACATTAGAACAAACCAGCACAGGAGCTTATGCTTTTTTTTTTTTTTAACCTACATTTTGGTTTTTCTTCTCACATCTGTTCTATCTTGGTGACTAGTAGAAATTTTCCATTTTAACATCCTATCACCCATTCTATGATAGTTCCCTTCCGTTTGTCACATTTAAATGTGCCCCTCTAAGAAGCAAAAAGCACAAGTCAGTGATGCACCGTGTATATCTTGCTCTTGAGAGAAGGCGCAAACAGCTGGCCCCTGGCCTCGGGCTCTGCTCGAAAGTGCAGTCAGTGTCTGAAGAAGGTCATGTGGGAAAGAAGCATATGGTTGACATACTTGAGCTGGTGACGGGGACTTTAGTCATCTGCTTCAGATCATGGAAAAGAAAATCCATTGAAATAACTCACCATCACAGGGGTTGTTGGTTCCATTTTCCAAGTTACAAAACATAAGACTAAATTTAAAGTTACTAGTGGGCACCACTAACCCCTCCTGGAGATGGTTAGCAGCTGTTAGGAATGTTACAGTCAATTAATTGTTGCAGTTTCCTGTAGTTTGATGGGAAGCAGCGGAGGGGAAAATGCTGGAAATTGCTTTTAAAAATGAGCAGACTGGAGCAATGCACCGACCTCCCTCTATGCCTTGTTGGGAGTTTCTGCGGGCCTGGCACAGAGCACCACCACGCCGGTGATGTGATTTTTCTGACCACTGCACATTGCTCGGACTGTTTAGCAGGGAGAGAGTGTTGTGGGTGAGTGGCTTCTCTGGAGAGCTGTCAGAAGAGAAGAGACAGAAGAGATAGAAGTGAAAACAAGATGCTCAGGAATCTAGAGGGCATAGAAATGTACCTGGTGTGGGCAGGTGTAGAGAAAAATGACTTGTCTTCTTCTCAGAAACAGGAATGTAGTTCTGTTGGCAATAGATGCCCAAGAATATTCACACACCCAACTAGTATACCATCCTCTTTGCTGGTAAAATCTGCACTGTCAGACTCCATTCAGTCACAGAAGGTAATGTTGTGTAATAAAAATCACAACATCAACAATAATAGTCAATACATATGGAGCCCATGTTATGTGCTGGATTATTGTAAGTACATTACATGTATCAGCTCACTGATTCTCACAAAAGCCTGATAAACTGTGTGCTGTAAATATCCTAGTATCATGATATAGTGATGGAGGCAGGGGGAGATGGTAAAACATGCCCAAGGGCAGGACAGGTGAGTTGGCTTGTGCAGGGATTAAAAGCTTTCATTTTGAATTCAAATCATGATTTGCTGGATGTTTGGCTTTGGGTAAGTTGATTAAAATGAGTTACTGTTTTTCAGCTATAAAATGGGAAATAATAATAGTTCCTATATCTCAGAGTTGTGGTGAGGATTAAATATATGCATGGTACATAATAAGAGCTCAATAAATGGTCCATTATTATTGTCACTTCTCAGGACCTCTTAAGTCTTCGCCCCAGTTGCCCAACCCTTTCCCGCTCACATATCATACCATTACCATCTAAAACCTGTGTGTTTGTCTGTGTGTGTGTGTGAGTGTGTGTGTGTGTGTACTCCAGTCACTGGGGAAGAAGGGAGTTGGTGAAATGGGGCCGCCTCTCAGAATCAGCCCAGTGCTGGGAACTACGCAACTGGCCGCAGCATCCCTGGGGAGGCATCTGCCTGCCCCTTTTTGTTTCTTGATTTATTTTGATTTGACACACAGGGCAGATGGCTGGGGAGAAGGGGGTTGAGAAGAGTCAATATTTGGTGACATGTGAATAATGCACTTGCAGAATTAATCAGCCTTATCATTTTTGGGTAGTTGCCATGGCTCTGGAGAGTCATGTGTCTTGTATAAATGAGAGTAGAGGGACCTCAGCATATCATCGCTCCTTATTTTTCTCAATTCAAGGTTCCTCAAAATGCCCCTCACCTCTTGGTCAAGGCCATTGTCTCAGGTACCTTACGCACTGCAGATGGTGAGAGAGGTTCTTCTTTACCCGGGTTGAGGAGGCAGACTTTCTGTCTCTCTCAGGGATCATGTATTTTAGGGCAATGGTTCGTAGCTCAGCAAACAAATTGTGAACCAACAGAATTTCAGCATTTTGTTTTGCTGTGTGCTTTAAAAAGAAGGAAAAAAAACCTGCCATTACTTATAACAGGATATTTTAATACCAAAAAGTAGGAAGGAGATAATTCCAGAATAGAGCATAGTTCTTTAAATAGAGGAAATCTGGCTTAATTAAAAAAACTCCCCATCATCTTTATTTTTTTTCTCATTTCATTGATGATTAGTAAGAACCTCCTACAGATTGGCCATGAAAGTGTACTTTATATATGGAAGCAGGAAGACAGAATACTGAACATAAAGTTTCCTCTGGAAGTCTAATGGAATTCTAATTACTGGCAGCATGGGGGCAGAGCAATGAGATACTCAGTGCCTCAGTATTCCCAGTCAAAAAATGGGCACATCAGTTCCCACCCTATTTACTTCATCAAGTGGATCCAAGGATTAACTAGACAATACAGGTGGGAGCAATCTCTCATGTATTTGTGAGGTCCTCGGGGCAGCAACTGGTGTCTCTCTATAGTGTTCCCAGTGTTTATTTC
>PVIJ01025243.1:0-10965 GCA_004024925.1 Scalopus aquaticus
GAGCAGAAATGGTCCACGCTATTAAAGCACTTTCGAGGCTTGACTGTTGTGTATTGTACCTAAATGGATAAAATAGTAGCAGTTCTATGGAACAGTAGCTTAAACTGTCTCGCACAAAGTCTGAAATATTTTCAATGCTCAACCTTTCCGACAGGGCTTTCTATAGTGGACTGCTGATGTCAGTTTACTTCAGCAGCTGCCGGGCAGTAGTATTGCATTGCATCATGTAATGATGCAATCAACTCTGGATGATGTGTGTATAATGGTATTATGCAATGCAATTCAATATTACATCATTCTAGGCTGATTTAGGATGTTGTTGCAGTCCTACTGGATAAATTTACACAGTGAAACATATAAAATGAATTATAGGAAATATCTTCAGAACGAGAGCTAATAAAAAATTTTCAGGGTTATATTCATGTTCAGCACACCAAGATACTACATATTAGGGTCTTTTTTAGTCAGTAATGATCTCACTATTGACCACTGTAATTTTCCAATAGTGCACACTGTCTTGTCAGGCAATTCTGTGAACCCCCATATCCAGCAGTTTTCTGTGTTTCCAAAGTTCTGGTTTTGGAGTGTATCAACTGCAAGGGCTCTGCACAGCAGCCTGCCCTCCCTCTCATGGGTTGTGCTGCTCCAGTATCACTGTAAACACAGTTTGATCAGTTTTTTCCTATGCCTTTTTCACCAGAACATTATTCCTGTTGTGTACTGTAGTCATCCATTTTTCTTTCAGGGGTTGTTGACTTTGTTTTGGTGCTATCTGATGTTTGGAGTCAAACCCAGTATCTTCCCTCAGCTGGCATCTTGCTGGACTCCATACCTGCTGAAATTTAATTGGGAATATTGCAAAAATGTTGTCATCTATGTAGAACTTCAGGCTCAGGGCAACTAAGGGGCTTCTTGATGCTAGCTCTTTGGGACAGTTGAATTTGGTGATGAAATTTTACCAAGTAGAGGTTATATCTACAAAATGGGGATCACCACAAAGATCAGACCAGTGTAGGTACAACCTGAAGTTGACATAAATTAAAATGAGCAGATATGGTATAAGAGTTGGTAAGAGTCATATTATTCATAAAACTAACTTTCCTTTTAACCATTGGCTGAATTCTTATTTCTATTAGAAGTAGAGGACTTAGAATTCGGGCTTAAACTTGGACATATTTCATTTTGTTATCTTTACATTGTTTTCTAGTCTTATTGAAATGCATTGATTTGAATGGAAGGCAGTGTTTAAGTTGGAACATTTATCAATGTGTTTTTAGGGGAAACATATCTAATTACTGGAAGGAAAATCCTTCCAGTTTTTGAAAGACAAATGAACAGACTGTAGATGTTTAACCAATCCCAATTATGTTTCTATTTAGTTCAGGCTATTGAGGTTGACTTATATGTAACCACAGTGAATTGTTTATGACCAGCATCAGGGTTTCTTTTGTAATTGTAGAGATCACGGTGGCATTTACACCTGCTAACCGTAGGCTTTCTTTAAGAAGATTGATTGTTTTCATTGATTTATTTGCTATGGGGGCATTCCTGTGGTATGAATTTTCACTTTAAGAAAATATACAGTTCATCATTTGGGCTCTTCTGTCATTGCCATTAATGGAATTTTGAGCATGCATTCTTTCAAAAAGTTTCTTTGATTATATAAAAAAACGTACTGCTTTTGAAGGAATAAGATATTAATCACTGGATATTTTTCTGAGCTGGAGGGGGATACTTAGTAAGCATTATTATTCTTAACATTTAGATGTCTCTTCTACTTTATGTTACTGGTTGCTATTTTTTATAGATACCCGCTCCTAGATTTAGAGGCATACATAATCAGAGGAATTTTCTAGGTTTCACACTAACAAGAGTGGGACCATCTCACATGGTTCTTTCTAGACCCTGCATTGCATTCTAAAACTCTTTTGAAATATCATTAACTGAAGTCATTGATCTAAGTGAATCCTTACTGGGAAATCTCTTTATCTCTTTCAGGAAGACATATACACACAAACACACACGTAACTTAATTTAATTAAATGGATGATTTGGGGCAGAAGAGAGGTAAAAAAATGTAATTAATCATGTACATGTAATGAAAAGTCATAGAGAAAACTTTTGGTAAATCAGATTCCCACCACCTAGTAAAGAATCAGAATCTTTACTAGATCTGCAATCTAGTAAATTGGAATTGTAAACTACATTTGTAATCTGGTAAACTGTAATTTGGAAGCAATAGGAACTTACATTCTTTTTTTTTTAAGATTTTATTTATTTATGCATACAAGCTGGGGTACAGGTCAGAGGTATGGGGCGGCGAGAGGATTCACCAGAGATAGAGTGGGGAGCAGAATAAGCAGATCGACAGAAATACACTGCTAAGGGGAGCAGCGGGCGAGGCAGGAGAGGTCTGCCCCACCATGTGGGAATCTCCCTGGATGGGCATTGAACTCATGTCGCTGCTGCCGACAGCTCCACAGCACAGCGCTTAACGGCTGCGCCACCAGGGAGGCCCAGAACTTACATTCTTATTATAAATTATATTGTACCCCCAACAGACATGTCACCCACCTCCTAACCCAAATAACTGTGAATAGAAATTTACATGGAGATAGGGTCTTAGCAGGTGTAATTAAGGATCTGAAGATGAGATCATTCAGGATTTGGGGAGGACTCTGTATTTTTATGAGAAAAGAGAAGGATCTTTGATACACACATGAAAGAGGCCATCTGAAGATGGAGGCAGAGATTGCGATACATTACAGAATTCAGCATGACTGAAGTAAGGAACTAGAATGCCAGGAATTGCAAGAGATAATGAATTCTCCCTAGGATCTTCATAGGTGGTGTGGTGTTCTCAACACCTTGATTTTGAAATTCTGGCTTCCAGAACAGTGAGAAAAAATACTCTGTTGGTTTAAGCCACCAAGCTTGTGGTAATTGCTGCAGCAGCCTTTGGAAATTAATGCAATACTCATATTAAGGTCTATATGGCACCCACAAGACTTCCTCATATAGTTCTGATCTGATGCTTAGAAAACAACCTCTTACTCTTGCAAAATTTCCTCCCTAAAATTGGCATCCATGATTCATGCAATATCTGTCTTATAGTTTTATTTTTTATTTTTTTTACCTTAGTCAAGAAATCCAAAGCCCCAATAAAACTTTATTAGTTAAGTTTTGATTAAATTAGTCTTGAGGCCTGGGCATTTTATTGAGCTTACTTATAGTTCACTTTATGTTTTCTATGGTTGTCTGTTTAGATTTTATACTATGGTTATAAATTTAGCAATTCATATAATTGTATGTTTTATTATTGTGCATGCAAAGCCAGTTTACAAAATGATAAAATGAAAACATAAATTGGTTAAGCCCCTTGCCCTTAAATAAAGAATAGCAGCACTCAGGAGGAGAACTCTCTCATCAGAACGCTTACTGTGCTTACTCTTGGTATCTCAGGTGAGCACTTGGCTATACAAAGATGGGCTTCATCTCAAATTGCTTCTTGGGTATAAATTTTATCTTGACTATGACATAAGCTTCCTGAAAGCAGCAATTGCCTTAAACCCTTTACCTGACCATTGCCTTCCCTGGGATGTCCCTGGTATAGTTGCTCGAGAAATGCTAATCCAACAAAATGGATGTGTAGTTTTCTGCCTTGGAGTTCAGTACTTTAGATTGTTCCTACAGGACATAAGAATGTAGGATGATGAAAAATCATCAAATCCTTCTCTCCAACATCTACTACTTAATAACTGATGTTTAGGGGAAAAGAATTTTAATATTATCAGAAAGAAAGATTTTATAAGCTTTGGAGTGGATTGTTTTGGAGGGTGTTAATCTTAAGAGAAAATACACATAACATATTCCTAGAGGAAGGCAACTCAGGAAGTTAAATTTGTGACAAAGGTTTCTTTGGAGGGGAAGACAGGAAAGAAATGAGATGTAATGGTTACAAATTGGTTCCGTAGTTTTAAAACTGGGCAACTCTTTTAATTTGGAAGAGTGGAGGAAATGGGTAACTTTGGTCCAGAGCAAAAAAGAAGAAAAAGGAAAAAAGAAAAACATGGATTGGTCACTCTGTATTGAACTGGGTATTTCTTCTTCTTTTAATTGACAACATTCATGTCTTTGAGCTTCTCATTTAGATTTTGATAAAATCAACTTGCAGAGGCAGATGGCAGGCTGTTATTTTTAATTCACAAGCCATGTTAAATGTATGCCATATGTTATAGAACTTTTCAGGCTCAGCCTTTTGAGTGCTACCACAATAAACTCACCAACTTACAGAAAAGGAAATCTGACAGGAAAAATTATGCACTTGCGGGTTACATTTTTGAAAACTGAAGTCAGTTACTTGTCTCTTTGCCTGATTTAAAGAGGGGGTGGGTGGGGAAGAAAAACCTCTCAGCAAAATGAGAAGCCACACATTGAAATGGTAGTATCTGTGTAAAAGAGAAGTGGGGTTAGGGGGTCTTATTGTTGCTTTGTACCCAGAATATGTCATGTCAACAGTATGACACCTCTAAGGAACATATGAGGCAGCCCGTTAAAATCCATAAAGGGACTGAAACATGAGTTCTAATTTGTATACTGCCAATGACTATGAGAAGGGGACTCATCTCTTAGGTCCTCAGTAGCTCATATGTTAAATTAAAAAAAAAAGTAAATAATCTATAAAATCCCTTTCAGAATTTTCATAGTACAAATCAAAACCTGTACTTGTGGTTAATTACTAACATTTTATAGATGCCATCTTAACAAATATTGTTCCTTTTTGGAGAAATTCTTCAGTAAACTCTAAATTTCATTTGTCTTTTTCAAATTCCTGCTAATGAATGTCAACATGAATGTTACAGAAAGACTTGGTTGAGTGCCTTTTATGAAATATACATACTTATTCAACTTTATGCCTAAGATAATCTCTGTCCATTATAGGTTTGATATTTGAGACTCCATACAGATAACAGTACTCAGAAGTCATCGTCTTCTGATAAAAGATTTGTGCCTATTAAAATGATTATCTATAAACTTTTCAATTTCCTTCTTATTCTTTAAATATAATAGGACAAAACTTCTATTCCATGAGCAAGGGGCAAGTGGGAAATGTCAGATGACATCAGAAATATTATAACTAGCTAGTTGGGGGTGTAAAGGATAGAGAAATGAGAATGCTCAACACAAGAAACACAAAAGGTTATGGCTTGCCAAGAGTAATTTATATGATGTTCTTCGTTTTCACAGATTCTTTACCTTTCAATGCTCTGTTTTCACTCTTGAAACCCCAAATATGTAGGAAGCACAGAGTAAGTCAGGCTTTTCCTGGCGTGTCTTGTGTGGGATGGGGCAGATAGGGGAGTGTCCATTGCTGAGAAATGAAATTAATTCATAAAGCATTCATTTTTTTTTATTTAAGCTGTGTTTTCTATCAAAGCTGGGGACAGCATGGGAAATGAGTTCCCTTTCATAACTCAGAATCATCTCTGTATTAATAATCAGGCTCTTTTTAAATTATAACTTCCTGGTTTCTATTCCAACATGTAAGTTACCAAAATTGTTCCCTGAAATGATTTTCCTGACCCTACCTGGTTTGATCTTTGCCACTACATAACACTGGAGGAGTACTTTGCCTTACTTGCATACTTCTAGCTGCAAATATATTTTCTATGTGCGCACACACACACACACACACACACACACACTCGGTTAGGGCATTTGGCTTTATTGTTACCTACCACTGTACAAAATGCACGGACCTAAGGACACGACTTTATGTAGCCCATCCTTATGTGTTTGTCTTTTTTGTTCCCTGAACCTGAATTACTTGAGCGCAGGAGTTCTCTACTAAATATATTTATTTTCTCAACAAATAGCTGAACCTGATATATAGTAAGGACACAAATAGATGTTAATTGAGTGAAAAAGATGAATGAAGGTGCAATAAAGTATGATTAAATGAAAATCTTAGTTTGGTCAAGAAATGCCTCAATTTCTGTATTATTTGTTTACTCAGTCATTGATTAGAAAACAATTTCACTGTTTTATGAAAGAGGCTTATAACATCAGAAATGATATTTTACTATGTAGAATTTTCTGTTTGTGTATGTATGTGTGCATATAAATACACATATGTATATTTAGAATGAGATTAACTATTAAAATGGAAATTATTCGTTTCACAGTGTTTAATCATTCCCACTTAATCTTTTTGTTGCCTTCAAAGTTTCTAGAACATTTTTATATATAGATATCTGGTCAAAGTGTGCTGCACTGCCAACTGTAGTTGAGATTTGAGAGTCCAGAATAGATGGACCAGATGGGCAGCTTCCCTCACAGTAGAGTTTCCCAAAGTGCATTCAGCAGAATACTTGTTTCATGGGGTGTTAAATGGGATGTTACTAGGTGTTATGAGAAAAGGAACAGAGATAGAGACAGAAATGTTTGCATGTGTGTGTGAGAGATATTTACAAATATATATGATATATATCCATATCATATATATTAACATATACACACATACATATTTGGATTAAGTGAAACAGCTTTAATACTATAAGATGTTTTAGAGCTTTTAATTCACTAATGTGTTTTGAAAATAAACAGAATTTACATGAATAATATTTGGCATTTCACAAATTTAGTTTTTCACTAATTTTTAAAAATTTTTAAAGCATTTCCAAGCCCAAGAAAACCTAAATAAATTGCTGGATTATTAAGGGATAACTGAAGGACTTACTCCATTCTGACTATGCCATACTTTATTAATTCACTGGTTTATATGGTTAGAATATATTTGTGAGATTTCTGCTAGTGCTAAATCCTGGAATACATGTCTAATTTTCCTGGATTTGATTTGTCGGCTGGCTTTTGGTCACCATACTAATTGTTTCCATTCATCTCTTGGTCCCATGCTTCCCATCGTTTATCGGGCAGTATCCAATCAGGAAATCAGAAATGTCTTGAGGTATTTCAAAGAGATTTAACTCAGGGAATTGCTTAAAAGTTGTTGGAAAGTCTTAGGGGAAAAAAAAGGTAGAATTAGAGCAGACTGGAAAAAAAACAGAAGGAGTTTTTGTTTGTTTTTAATTCAAGATCTTAAGTTGCTAAATGATCCTAGGTTGGAGTCATCTTGCCCACTGGACTGAGTTGCTGCTGCTGCTGCCTCTGCTGTAATTGAAACTACACTAATGCCACTGAGTTGGACTCATCCAGGAGCCTGGGCTCGCCTGAGGCTGTTGAAACTGCCAGGAACATGGCTATAGTCACCGTCATTTGCAGTTGTTCTTAGTAGCTCGTGGCTGCTCCTGCTGCGGCTGGAGAGTTGTCTAGAAGAGAAAAAATGGTATTTTCCTCCTCCCTAATTTTTAATTTACTATTGCCTTCCACTGACAGACCCATGGGGAACTCAACTGAAAGGGGTTTTTAGGAATGTGGCACAAAGGCTTTCAGTCCCAGTGGTTTGGGGATTACAGAAAGACAAGTAAGATGACAGCAGCATGGGGTCTGGAGTGCAGTCCATACTCAAACTTTTATACAAGAAGAAGAAGCAGTGAACCTCTACTTAGCAGCATGCAGTATCACTTTTACAAATAAACACCTTAAACTGAAACATTGGTAAAATAATTTGGCATTATGAAATCCATTATATTGCTTTCTTTGTAAAAGCCTCTGCAGACCTTTATTTGCTTTTTAATGTAGCTTACTTCCTAAAGTTCATGACTGTAATTACTTCCTTGCAAATTTTCTCCGCTTCTTAGTTTTTCTTCGTTCTCTTTGACAAACTGCAATTCTAGATGAACCATAATCAGCTATTTATTTTTTATGCCTGCTCCCTTTGCAGGTAAGTGTTACTGGAGTAAACCATGTAGACTGGTATCACAATAAGTTAAAATCTTTAGCCTCAAGTAATGATTCAGTATTCCTCCCTTCTCCACCAAACTTGTCCTCCAGTCTGTACAATGATTATTTCCAAATGTTTGCTTCCTCACATTCATCTAATACTACTGGAAAAAGAAAAACCCACAGCTGTAAGTCTGTCATCTTCCCAAGAGAAAATGTTACATGGGTCTTTATTTACCTTCCCTCTATCGCTCTGCTGTAAGAAAGTGCCCTTTATCCCCAGTGCCTTCTGAAAATGAGCATGTCTTGTTTTCTCAAGATCTTTACATTTTAAAAAAATATTTACACAAATATTTTCATCTCTGCCTCTGTATTATTCCTATCCCTAGATAAACCTGATCTAGAATTTTAATCTAGAACTTTCAATCATAAAACAGTGCAAAACTACCCTCCATTGTCTTCTGTTACTGCTTAGCTTCCTTATTTCTGTTACATTTCAGAAGTTGTCTAATTACACTGCCTCTGCTTTCTCATTTCCAGTTACTCTTCTCTATATCTCTATTTGGCTTCTATTATCAACATTCCACTGAGACTGCTCATGTCAAGAAACCAATAAACTCCATTTAAGGAAATCCAATGGACGTCTTCTTTTGCACAGCTGACTGCTTTCTACATCTTGAAATTTACTTATTTTATTGTTTGCTACTCAATATAGCTCCTTTGTGTAAAAGTACCGTCCTATATGTCTATGACCTTCATGTCCAGACCTTAAGAGAGTGTTCTCTTTCTCTCTACTCTCTTCCTAAAACATTTCATTAATTCTCAAGGCTACTGACACCTCTAAAATTCCCATCTCCGGCCAAGAGCATGCCTATGATCTCTAATCTTGCCTACAAAGCTAAATTCTTCACAACTTAATTTAAATGTTTCTCAGGCATCAGAAACTAAAAATCTCTATATTGAGTCAATGACTTTCTCTTTTGAATCTATTTCTTTCACAATTGTCTTCATCTCAGAAAATAATCCTATATAATGGCAAAGTTAGGCATTTGGGATTCACTCTTAATTATTCCTTAATTATTCCTTCCTCATTCATCAGCATGACCTGTGAATTCCACAGGAGTTGATTTCTCACCATCTTCAGTGCCACCCAACTTGTCCAAGGTTCCATAATCTCTAAATTAGGCTATAGTTCATCTTCTTGCTATGCTCTGCAAGGCAGTGTGTGCTGCAGCTTAGTCATCTTTCTGGCTTCATCTCCAGTCTCTGTTCTCATTTCTACCTTCCAGCACACTGGGCCATTTGTTTCTCACATATAGCAAGCTCTTCTCTGCTTTGGGATCTTTTGTCCTTCTGTTTTATTTTTCTGGAGCCACCTTCCTCCAATGCTTCAAACACTGTTCTTCTTATTCTTCATAACTGGTTGAAGATGTTTTCTCATTGTACCACTAAGCGCCTACCATTTATTTTAGCAACTTTTATCTTAGCCCCTATTTTAATTTGTGATTATGTAATTTTGGTTTCATTGACCAAAGATTGGATGATTAGATCTTTTTCTAAGTTGTAAAATCACAAGGCAGGAACTTCATCAATTCCATTTGGTAACGATAAATCCATTGCCTGGTGCATAGTAGGTACTTAACATTTGCTGAAACAATGAAAGCATGAAGATTGGTAACAAAATGAAATTGTATGAGAATCTTGGAAGAGGAGTGTGACCATTTGAATTTCATCTACTGAGTTCTTACAACAAGCCTAGATAGAAAATTGTTTGGTTTGGAGGTTTAAATGGAGGGAAGTGAGATTTTCCCTCCTAAAATTTGGCGGGAATTAATGATCTGTGACCAATATCAAGCTTATTTCATAGAAAGAGCAAATCTTTCAATCAAATGATGAAAAAAGGCTCTGAAGTTAATTGCAGGCCAAGTCTCTCCTAAGAAATACCATCACAAAACTGCTGGCACTAGTTTCTCATAAAATGCCTTGGCTTTTACTAATAAGCAGAGAATTCTGGGTTTTGCATCACATTGTCTTATAACAGGGGGTACAATTTCACTGGTCAACAAAGTTTTATAAAAGTCATGTTACTGAAATAAAACCAGTCATTTCCTATCAATTTGTATGTGCTTAACACAAATATGACAGTCCAATACTAATTATGGCACTAGTTTATTTGTAATCTGCAATAAGTTGATGTTTGCATCACGAAATGCATGCCAATATTAATAGGCCTACAGTTAATACCTGTAAAAAAATCAAGTCATAGACTACTTCTTAGATTTCCTCGCTTGTCTCTTGTACAGCTGTTCAGGAATAGAATAGATGGAAGATGGTTTCCATTGTGCATTCCTTAAGACTCAGTTTTGAGGAGTCTAGAAATAGTCTCCATTCTTGTGGGTCATTAGTGATTTCTAAGGCATTCATAAGGCCCTCAATGTTGGAACAGAATACCAGAGTACTTTCCTTTCTGAAGAAAGGCTCCAACTGCTGGTGGCACTTTCGATATAAAGGAATTGTGACATCTTCTTCTAGAAGATTCCATTGTTGGAGTCTTGATCCTAGCAATTCTTCCTTGTTCTTGGATAAGTCCAAATCACGAACCAGGTCATTTAGTTCTTCCTGTGTTAGTCTGCGTGGGGTTGATGATGCACCACAGTGAAAATCTGGATCACTGCATGCTGATGGAACAGGAGAAGAACAGGTCAGCTCACCCTTGTCCTCATCAGATGAATCAAGAGAATTTTCTGCTGGAGGTTCTGGAATAGGAAGCCCCTTACCATGTGGAACTGGTCTCAATGCAGAAGGGATGTTTGGGTAGACTATTCTCGACTTCTTTTGCTTCGTTTTTCCACCAGAAAGAGGAACCAAGCAGAAGTAACAGTCTTTTATGTGGTTGCTTGCAGGCTCTCTCCACACCATGGCATTGACGGTCTTTTGCCAATGAACCACTGTGAAAGCTGTGTTGTCCATGTAGCACAGCATATACGGGGGGCCCAAGGCTTGGCTTGATCACCAACCTTGCATCCGAAGTAAAGATGATAAGCCTTCTTCACTTGAGAAGTGATACTTTTCTCCTGGTTGGCAAATGTCACTTCCCCACAAATAGAGCAGAAATGGTCCACG
>PVIJ01025244.1:0-10963 GCA_004024925.1 Scalopus aquaticus
TAGCTAAAATTCAGGGCTGGTCAGGTAGTAGGCGTGTCAACACTCCAAGGAAATGATCTAAGATCACAGGTCTTGCATATCAATGCTTAACCTGGCCCCAGGACCATCCTGTCCTTATCTCGAGCACAGAGACTGGAAGTATCAGCTCAGCCTTTGATCTCCAGGAGCATTCCGGCCTAGCCTCAGGCCCCCAACAGAATCCTGGAGCAGATGACTGTTCCCTCAGCCTCTGAAAACTCAAGCAACCCAGTGTGCAGGGTCTCCGGGCTCTGGCTCCCCGGCTGGCATTTCAGGACCAGGATATTGTAGGCTGAGCCTGTGTGGGAGCCAGCGGGTTCATTTGCACCACTAAGCCGGAGCCTCCTGGTCCAGCACTGGCAGGTGGGTGGGCTCAGTGCCCCCGTGCCCTGACTGGACTGCCTCTGTGCTCTTCACCCTCATTCCATTTCTTCCAGAATCTGCATCCCTCACTCACCCGTCTGCTGCCTCTTGGGGCGCCTCACAGGGCAGGGTGTGGGGTGAGGAGGCCTGGGTGGATGACAGGAGAAGGGCCACTTTGTCTCCTCCAGGGGGGACTGCTTCTTTTGCAGATGAGTGTAGGGGCCACTGGGACAGTCTGGGCTGAGACTTATTTTGTATCAGCAGGGAAACCTGGGAAACCTATGGTAGGTGTGCAGTGTGTGAGGTAGGAGGGGGTGAACATATATTTCATGAAGCCTTGGCTGCACCTTAGGGTGATGCTTTCTGAGCCAGTTTGATCTCCAGCTCCCATCTAATTCAGAAGCCTCTGATCCTTATCCTGGTTAGTTGCTGCTGAGCCTTGGCAGCTCCATTTCCTTTCCCTGCAGAGGTGCAGCCACTTCGCTGACTGGCAGAGGGCGCCATGGTGGGGGGCTTGCTATGCTGTACCAAGAGAGCACCAGCTGTCCCTCCACTTAGGCTAAGTAGCTTTTATTTATTTTAAAATTATTTATTTACTTTTTATTAACTTATTTTTTCATTTTCTTGTATTTGTTCTTTATATTATACAGTATTTTATTTCTCCCTTTCAGTTATACTCCTTGTAATTCTCCCCCCTCCCCTCCCACCACATCTGTGAACCACCACCCAGTCTCTTGTGCTCTTCTTTCCCTCTGTTTTGACCACTTACCTGTTGTATTCCTCAGTTCTATAGTTTACCTGCAAGTTTGTCCTTTCCCTGACCCTTCGTTCGGTTTCTCTACTTCCTCCCTTAGTGAGACCATGTGTATTTTTTTCTTCTGATTTATTTCACTTAGCATAATCCCTTCCAGCTCCATCCATGTTGCTGCAAATGACGAGTTTATCTTTTTTCATTGCTAAGTAGTATCCCATTGTGTATATTATACCACATCTTGATCCATTTGTCTGTTTGGGGGCTTTTAGGCCATATCTTAGCTATTTTCAAGTGCCAAAATAAACATAGGAGTGCAGGTTTCTTTTTGAATTATTGTTTTTGTGTCATTTGTTCCCAGGTGTGGAATCATAGAATTATATGGTAGATCTATTTTTAGTGTTTTGAGAATCCTCCACACAGCTTCCATAGTGGATAAACCAGTTTTCATTCCCACCAGCAGTACAAGAGGGTTCCTTTTTCTCCACATCCTCACTAGCGTTTATTGTTGCTAGTTTTTTAAATATAGATCATTCACTGATGTATGTGGTATCTCATTGCGGTTTTGATTTGCATTTCCCTGATTATAAGTGATGTTGAACATTTTTTTTTCCATATTCCTGTCGGCCATCTGCATTTCCTCTTTAGAGAAATGTCTTTTTAGCCTTCCATTGTCTGACTCAGTTGTTTACTTTGTTTTTGTTGAGTTGTGTAAGCTAATTTGTAGATCGTTATTATCAGTCCCTTATCAGTTGTATGGTGTGCAAATATTTTCTCCCATTCCATGGAGTGTCTCTTTTTTTTCCGGATACTGTCTTTTTACTGTGTACAAGATTTTTGGTTTGATGTAGTCTCAGCTGTTTATCATTTCCTTCATTTTCTTTGCTTCTGGAGATGAGTCCTCAAAGGTGTTTCTGAGGTTTATGTCATGGAGCGTTTTGCTTATATTTTCTTCTACATATTTCATGGTTTCAAGTTTTTTATCCATTTTTGAGTTGTTTTTTGTGTATGATGTGTGGTAGTAGTCTAGTTTCATTCTTTTGTATGTAGTGGTCCAGCTTTCTCAGCTCCATTTATTGAAAAGACTGTCCTTTTTACAGGGTATATTCTTTGCTCCAAGTCATAGATTACTTGATGATATATGTGTGGCCTTATATCTGGGTTAAATTAAATTCCATTGTTCTGTGAGTCTGTTTTTGTTTCAGTACCATGCTGTCTTAATTATTATGGCTTTGTAGTATAGTTTGAAGTCTGGGCATGTAATATCCCCATTTTTCTCCTTTTGTCAGGAGAGCTTTGGTTCTTTGAGGTTTTTTTGTGATTCCATATGAATTTAAGTAATATTTGTTTTATTTCTTTGAATAATGCCATTGAGATCTTTTTGGAATTGCATGAATCTGTAAATTGCTTTTGGTAGGATGGCCATTTTTATATTGCTAATTATTCCTGTCCATGAGAGCAGGGGAATGTCTTTCCATTTCTTTGTGTCTTCTTTTATTTCTCTTAATAATGTTTTGGAGTTTTCTTTGTTAGGTACTTCACCTCATTAGGGAGGTTTATTCCCAAGTGCTTATTTATTTGTTTGTTTGTTTGTTTGTTTATTTATTTATTTATTTATTTATTTATTTATTTATTTTGGTACTGTCGTGAATGGGTGGTTTTCTTGATTTCTTCTTCAGATATATTGTTTGCATATAGGAAGGCTGCTGAGTTTTGTGTGTTAATTTTGTAACCTGCTACTTTACTGAACTGGTTTATTGTTTTAATTATTTTTTCTGTTGGCTTTTAGGGTTCTCTCTATATGCTATATTATCGTCTGAAATAATGATAGTTTTTGCTTCTTCTTTCCCTATTTGGATTCCTTGTATGTCTTTCTCTTACCTAATTGCTCTAGATAGGACTTCCAGTTTCTACTGAAAGGCAGTAGTGAGAGTGGACATCCTTGTCTGTTCCAGATCTTAAAGGGAAGGCTTATCAGTTTTTCACCATTGAGAATGATGTTAGCTTTGGGTTTGTTGTTTATGGCTTTTATTGTGTTATAGTATGTTCCTTTTATCCCAAGTATTTTGAGAGCCTTCATCATAAATAGATGATGAAATATATCAAATGTTTTCTCAGCATCTACTTACATGATCATATGGTTTTTATTTTTCTTTTTGTTGATGAGTTGGATTACATTAATTGATTTTCTGATATTGAACTATCCTTGTGTCCCTAGGACAAATCCTACTTGGTCATGGTGTATTATCCTTTTGATGTATTGTTGGATTTGGTTTGCTAAGATTTTATTGAGGATTTTTGCATCTGTGTTCATTAGGGAGATTGGCCTGTAGTTTTCTTTTTTGTGTGTTGTCTTTGTTCTTGATATCAGTATAATGTTGGCTTCATAAAATATATTTGATAGTATTCCTCCTTTCTCATTTTTGGAAAGCGTTTTTGTTGGGTAGGCACCATTCATCTTTGAACATATGGTAGAACTCACTTGTGAATCCCTCTGGTCCTGGGCTTTTGTTTTTGAGGAGGGTTTTAATTACTGTTTCAATATTGCTGCTTGAATTAGTTTGTTTAGATTTTATATATCTTCTTTATTCAACTTTGGATGGTTGTATAGGTCTAAGAATTTCCCCATCTCATCTAGATTATTGAACTTATTTGCATATAAATGTTCATAGCAGTCTCTGATTAGCCTCTGGATTTCTGCTGTGTCTGTTGTAATTTCTCCTCTTTCGTTTATGATCCTATTAATTTGTGTTTTCTGCCTTCTATCTTTGTGAGCCTGGCTAGAGGTTTGTCTATTTTGTTATTTTTTTCAAAGAACCAGCTTTTGGTTTCATTGATCGTTTGGATTCTTTTTTTATTTCTATTTTATTTATTTGTTTGAATTTTTATTATGTCCTTTCTTCTACTGAATTTGTTTTTTTTTAAAGATTTTATTTTTACTTATTTATACATTTATGCATTTATAAGAACTGGAGTGTAAGTCAGAGGTGTGTGTGGGGTTGGGGTCAGATTTTCACCAGAGACAGAGTGGGGAGCAGAATAGGCAGGTGTACTGAAATATACTGCTAAGGGGAGCAGCAGGCAGGACTGGTGAGGTCTGCTGCACCATATGTGCATTAGCTCCATGGCCAGGGTTCGAACTCAGGCTGTAGCAACGATAGCATGAAAGTACTGAGACTTAACCCCTAGGCCTCCATGGAGGCCCATTTTTGTTGACTTTTTTTTCTAGTTCTTTGAGATGGATTTAGTTTTTTGGGGTTCTTTCTTATTTCTCGATGTGGGCATATATTACTATATACTTGTCTCTTATCCCTGCTTTTGCTGTGTCCTACACATTCTGGAAAGTTGTATCCTCATTGTCATTCATCTCAAGATATTTTTTAAGGTCTTGGATTTCCTCATTAATCCAGTGATATTTCAGAAGCATGTTATTCACTTTCCATGTGATGTGAGGGTTCCTTGCTTTCTCTTCATAGTTGATTTCTAGTTCGATGCCTTTATGGTCAGAGAAGATAGCAGGTATGATTTTGATCTTTTTGTATTTGTTGATGTTTGTCTTGTGGCCCAGTGTGTGCTTTATCCTGGAGAATGATCCGTGTGCACTTGAGTGAAATGTGTACTCAAGTTTTTTTGGGTGCAGTGTCCTACAGTTGTCTGTTAAGCCCACGTGTTGTAGGTGCTTGTTTAGGGCTATTGCGTTCTTGATTAATTTTTGTCTCGTTGATCTGTCTTTCCTTCTCCTGGAATAAACAATCTTCACTCCAGCCTTGTCTTCCCAACAGACATACAGACATATATAGAGGCTGTCAAACAAAATTTCCTCATGGATGTAATGTAATTTGTGTCCATAATTGAAATGATGATGAGTAAAATTGGCTGACAGGCATAAATGGAAGGATAATGACAGCTTCATTCTTGAGGATTTGGCCATGAGGGTAGATTTCTCTAAGTTTCATCAGGGCCCTCTACCAACAACATTTTTTCATGCACAGTAGCCCAGACAACCCCGACAGCCCCTGTGATGTCAGGGTCATTGGCTGCTTTGCCTATTCAGGCACCTGATCCACCATTGCTACTGCCAGGACCTGGACTCCACCAGCCCTATGCATGTGGGCTGAGAGGAGGGGCATCGAGGCTCCTCCTAGACTTGCCACAGGAAACTGAATGGCTTGAACTCTATATACCAAATCTTTGAAGTCTTGTCAAAATCTTCCCTGTAAATGCATAAGAACCCCTCATCGTTTCCAGTCTCTCTTTCATAACATTCTCTTCCCGGGCCCCAACTCCACACCCCACCCAACTTTCCTGCAATGTGAGGGATTATTGGTGCAGGACAAGATGTGCAGGAGTTGGGGAGAAGTCCTTATTGTGGGCATCTGCTCTGATGAAAGCCTTGCTTCCAGTGAACAATTGCATAAACCCAGCCTACTGCCCTGCTTGTCCATGAGCAGCTCTAATAAAACCACCCATGCTTCTGGCTCTGGGTGGCCCAGTGTTCAGGCTTACAGGGTCCTTCTGCCATGTCTTCAGCTCCCTTTCCCTATTGGTAGACTGTGGAGGGGGTAAGAGGTCACACCTGAGAGTGAAACCCTTTTCGTTCATAGAAACAAGACCCTAATGAGAGGGTACAGCAGGAAGGAGCCACAACCTGCAGGAGAAGGAGGTGGGATGGGGTGACTCCACCCTGTGTGTTGGGGGTTCCTAATGCATTGGCTTGTAGAGGGATCTCTACCTCTTTAATCCTGCCAGCCAGACCGTGACCAGAATGTTCCTGATTTGCTAACTGGACTGCTACATTCCAAAGAATGAAGTTAGACTACTATTCCATGGAGTGCACAAAAACCAACTCAAAATGAATAAAATAATTGGATGTAAGACCTGAAACCGTAAAATATATAGAAGAAAATATAGGTAAAACACTACATGACATACATCTCAATAGCATCTTTAAAGACACATCCCCCAGAGCAAAGAAAGTGAGGGAAAGATGAACAGCTGGGATTACATCAAACTAAAAGCTTTGTGGAGCCTTCTTGGAATAATTCCTAGTCCTTCCTTTTGTTCTTTGGACATTTAAAACTTATTATAGTTTGGCTCCCCCTATGAAATTCTAAGTCCCTTGTGGGCAGGGATCATGTTTTATTTATCTTTGTATTAGGAATGACTAGTGTACAGTAGATGTTTAGTAAGTAATTATTAAAGTAGGCGGGTGCACCGGGAATGGATGGCCAGGGGCTGGTTCAGTCTGGAACCGGAGTCACAGTCAAAGTGGCGGAGCTGTTGGGCTCATCATGTTGAAAGATCTGGGGATGCTTCTCTCTGCCCTGTGTAATTGGTAAACTGGGTGGTGAAGAGATGGCTGACACTGTCTAAACCTTTCTGCAGGACCTTGCTAGGGAATCAAAGACTCTGCCTGGGGAATTTGTACCAAATCAAAACTGGATATTCGAATTCAGCAAAAGAGAAGCGCAAGTGTTTTCCTGGTGCAGAGGAGAGCCCAGAGTGTAGAGCGGAGGCAGGAGAGTGAGCCATGTATCCTTAGAGAGTTTTCCAATGCTGTACTTGGAATGCTGGGGTATTCTGGTTCTGTCTCCTCTTTTTCCATCAAGTATTGATTCCCGTGCTTCAGTCAGTAACAGCCCAAATTGTTGGTGATCTACCACTATATAGTGATGTTAGATCCTGGCTGGAATTATTCCTCACATCACATTTCAATGCTCTTTGGATGCTCCCCGTTTGTGCTTAGCCATCTGGTTTCAAGCCATAGCTGATCTGGCATTTGGGTTATCAGGGAGGAAGCCTCACCCATTCCCTAACATCAGCAAAATAATTGCTGACAAGATTTTCAAACTTTTGCTGCAGGCTCTTTTCCTCATCCAGACAATGTTTGTTGGTCAGCTGGCTAGTCTTCTTCCTATGTCCCTTTTCTACTTACTAGACTGCTTTGATTATCATTGCTTCAATAAAGGAATTGTAATGCTCTAGAAGTTGTCAGACAGAAAGGAATTGGCCTTACTGTGGGTCTGCTAATCCTAAGCGGCCTGTTCTGCCACCATTTTTTGTTGCCTGCATTTCTGCATTCCTATGCAAGGTCAGCACTGCCCGGTCAATCAGTCAGAGGAGCCAAACCTTACAAAGTGCTTTTCAAATCAACCAAGAGCAGAAAGCTTGATCACTCTGGGAATGCTGTGCCTCACAAGGTATGACCGGGAACACCCTGGGGGCTGATGACTGATGCATAAACTTACCCCCAACTTAAAAATCAAGAGGTATGACCAAGACCACCTGCGGGGAGGTGGGGGCCATTGACTGATGTATGACAAGGGACCCCAGAAGCTGATCAGTGGAATGCCTTGTTGATAAGATTGAACCATGGCTGGGGATCTAGGGCTTGATCTCAATTGTAATACTGAGTCATCAAGCAGAGAAGTGCCTGGAGGGCAGACTCACAACCCCTGATACTTTAGATGACAGCACATTGTCTAGTTTCACCCCTCCCTTTTCCTGTTGTCCTCCTTCCCCTTACAACAGATGGTGTACGATTACTCTATCAATAGAAAGGTCAGGATCTTGCTCCTCAAGCAGCATCCTGCTCCACCTCCTGTTTGTCAATGCGGTGTTGTCAACGCAACACCTTACTGCTTTGGATTTGCTTTGCCTCTGCTTTTCCTCACAGCAATGCAGTCCTCATACAGTATCAGTGGCTGTCTCTTCTCTATTCTCCTCGCTTTATTGATTATCAGTGCCAATGAAGCAAAGACTCCTGGCAAAGTGTACCTTCATCAGTTGCACATCTTCTTGGTAGTTTTGATGCAGTTACAAATGACTGGTCTCTCAGATAAGCATTAACAAGTTTGTCTTCCCCCATCCCTAATTTCCCCCCTTGCTTGACAGGCTTGTCTTCTTGCATTGCAAGGGAAAGGGAGTTAAACAACAGCTGTTAAAAAGCAAGCTGGTGCTCACCCATCTCTGTGCCGACCCCTTCCCCCTCCCCTTTGCAGACCCTCGCCCAGCTCCCTTTCCCCCTTTGTATAAATACCCCTGCAGCCTGCCAGAGAGCAGGACAGCTCCAGACACGAGTCTGCTGCCCTCCTCATTTGTGGACAAATTAAACCGCTTTCCTTTTCCTTTTCCTGTTTCCTTTTCTTGGCTGAGGGAAACTGAGGCCAGCATTCAGTATCAGTTTTCTAAAGCAACAGACTCTTCTACAAGGGGTCTACTTGCAGTCTGCCCTGAGTAACTCAACTGCAGAGAAGCTCCCTTCACCACAAATGTCCCTTGCAAACTGAAGGCTGCTGCAGGCCCCTCAGTGGTCTGTCAACCAGAGGGGGTGGTGGGACTGGAAGGAGACTGTGGCAGCTCTATTCCTTGTTCACCTCCCCTGCCAGGTGAGGCAGGACCCACTCTGCCAAAGGTGGGGACCACTGACATTCCCTTTTCATTTATGGTAATGAACGTGCTCCAATACTTCAGCTTGACAAGAGCTTTTTGGATCTGGATTCTCTCATCCACATTTCCCGCCCTGCCATCTGCCTGTCCTGCCATCTGTTGTGATGAGATTTGGCATCTGCATCCAAGTCACTTGTAAACACGATGAACAAGACAGGCCTGAGGAGGCAGCTGCAGTCACAGCATCACAAGACCCGGCTTCACCAGTTAGGAGGCAGCCACTGTTTGGAGAGACCTTCTCAATGCCTGGCTGAAGTCAAGATGAAAAATATTCTGTTTCCTGATTCTGCCTTGTCAAGGCAGGACATGAGATTTACCTCATGGGATTTTCACATGAATCATGTTGACTGTTGCTCATGTCCTTTTCACTTCAAGTTCAGCCATCAGAGCTGTACTAGCCTTGTTGGAATGGTTCTTGGAATAAGCCTATTGCTTCTGTTCTCCATTTCTTCTTTGTCTCCACTTCCTCTGGCCCATTAACAGACAAGACCACCAGGTACCACACCCTCACCTGCCCTCGCAGGTATCTGAGATGACACCTGAAGACCATTCCACTCATGCCCTTGCATCTTACACATCCTTGTGCTCATTCTCATGAGCCCGTGCTCATTTTGAATATTTTGCACATATTTGCATTTGCAATTTTGACTCAGGTCCTCTTAGAAATCCTCTGTCTGGAATTTCCCACTGTGATATTTTTTATGTATGATTATTTTTCATTTATAAAAAAATTCAAATTTGCATAGACTTGCAAGTAGAGTTCCAAGCACATTTTCTGTCTTCAACAAATGGAGACAGCAACCAAACTGAAGATGCCTGTCACCTCCTGCCAGTCCCCAGGCCTCCCAAATACACTACTGTGTGTTTCTTGCAAAGAGGGACATTCTCCTATATAATCACATTTATCAAACAGCCAAATAATCAGGAAGTAAACATGATACATTACATCCTCTGATCCTCACATCCCATTCGAGCTTTACCAGTTTCCTCAATAATAATCTTTTATAGCAAAATATTCCTGTTCAGAATCACATTCGGCTTTTAGTTGTCATGTCTCTGTTTTCTGTCAATGGGGTGAAATTCTGGTATTTTCTGGACTTTCATGATTTGACATTATTTTGTAGCATATCTCTCCATTTGCTTTTGCCTGATATTTCTCAGGATCAAAATCAAGATGTGTATCTTTGATAGGACTATAAGGGAAGTGATGCTACGTTCTTGTGTCATGAGGTGACACATGAAATTTAAACTTGCCTGATTACTTATGTGATTAACTTTGATCATTTATTAAGTTCATGTCTTCTAGGATCATGTTCAGTGAAATAAGCCAGAAAGAAAGAGAAAATTATCAAATGGTTTCACTTATAACAGGGATATAGGGAAATCAAAGAAGAGACACTCAGCTAGGAAGGGGGAGGATAAGGGCACAAAATGGAGTGGAAGGGGGCACAAGGGGCCACGGAGATGGGTCACGGGTGATTTGGTGGTGCGTTACCCAAGGAAAATAAAAAATGTAAAAGATATAAAAAACAAACAAAAAGTTCATGTCTTCTAGTCTTCTCTGCTGTAAAGTTACCCTTCTCCCTGCTCATTTGTAAGCATTGGAAGGAGGCAGTACATGGAAACTAGTAAATATTTTTGCTCCTCATCAAACTTTCAATTTGTTCATTTATTTATTACATCAGTGAGGACTCACGTTTTCTTATATTTTTAGTAGATTCTAATGTGTTATTAACATTATTTATCTTGATGTTCAGATTGTTACAGATTTAGCGCACGGAGCCCGTTTACTGGGTTCTGTGCCCCTTTGATATGGCCCCATCATTCTTTGGGTACTTCCTTGCTTTCTGGCACAGCAAGGTAGTTTAGCCTCTCCTTGTACACTTCCCAAGGCCTGGCATCAGCCATTTCTTTAAGGAGCCCACTGACTTATTTTTTCAAGTTCTGTTTAGCATCTGATATTTAAAAACCAATTTTTGGGTGCTAAGTGTGTTTGTTGCTATTGAGCTGCTGTTATTGTCAGGATCTTTCAGTGAATAGATTAAGGAACATATGCAAACATTGTAAAAGTATGTAAAAGTAAAAATGTCAATAGCCACTGATAAGGCAGGGTGCCACAGCCTGGCATCCTGCAGCTGCAAGGTGTAAAAGTAAAAATGTCAATAGCCACTGATAAGGCAGGGGCCACAGCCTGGCATCCTGCAGCTGTAAAACCTTCAAGGACTACAACCTGAGATAAGCTTCCTCCGGGCAACAGTAAAAACTTCAAAGTCTATTGACTCCTCCGCCAGAGGCAAAAGGCTTCAGGGACACTAAAAGATAACCACCCTGGCCATCTGCTTCACGACCACCCCCCCTTGATGTATTACCAAAATCTGTCTA
>PVIJ01025245.1:0-10960 GCA_004024925.1 Scalopus aquaticus
CTTGTAAATTTTTGTTATCAGTCCTTTATCAGATGTATTGTGTGCAAAGATCTTTTCCCAGTTGGTAGGGTGTCTGTTAGTTTTGGTTAATGTCTCTTTTGCTGTACAGAAGCTTTTTATTTTGATGTAATCCCATCTGTTTATCTTGTCTTTCACTTCCTTCGCTTTGAGGGATGTGTCTTTCAAGATTTTGCTGAGAATGAAGCTAGACTACTACCTCACACCCTGCACAAAAGTCAACTCAAAATGGATAAAAGACCTGGATGTAAGAACTGAAACCATAAAATGTATAGAAGAAAATATAGGCAAAACTCTACATGACATACATCTCAGCAAAATCTTGAAAGACACATCCCTCAAAGCGAAGGAAGTGAAAGACAAGATAAACAGATGGGAACCTCTATACTCTTATCCATAGCGAGTAGACCAGTTTATATTCCTGCTACCAATGTATGAGGGTTTCTTTTTCTCCATAACCTTGCCAGCATTTGATGTTGTGTTGTTATTTTCTTTCTTTTTCTTTTTGGTAAGGCTCAATCCCACAGGAGGGAGGTGCTATCTCTTTGTGGTTCTGATTTACAATTTCCTTGATGATAAGTGATATTGAACATTTTTCATGTTCCTGAAGGCCAAGTGCGTATCTTCTTTAGAGGAGTGTCTGTTTAGGTCTTTTACCCATTTTTTAAATGTTATAATGCAATGTTATTTTTTTAATTTAATGATATATCATTATCTTACATCCTTATTTGTTTTCTCACAATATAGGATTTCTCCCCTCAGATGTAGTCACCATAGTTTTCCCACCACCAAAGTGCCCGTAGTCCATTGTAATCCGTTGTTGCTCTTCTCCTGCTCAATTTCTACATTGAATCTTTACATTCAATTTTGAATGGGTTCCTTGTTTTCATTTTGTGAGTTCTATGAATTCTTTGTACATCTTGGATATTAGTACCTTGACAGATGTATAATGTGAAAATATTTTCTCTCATTCAGTAGGGTGTCTTTTTTTGTTTTAATGACAGTTTCTTTCACTTTGCAGAAGTATTTTAGTTAGATATAATTCCGTTGTTTATTTTTGCTTTTATTTTCCTTGCTTTTGAAAGAAGTGTTGTGTTAATTTGGTGAGTCTTGGCCTTTTGTAAAATTAACTAAATCTCTCATCAAAAAACATGGTTGAGCTTTCAAAGTTGCTCACATTTTGTTTTCTGACTGTCAGTAAGATTTTATTGTTTTCTTCATGTAATTCTCCATGTTAAATTTCTAAATATTTTATGTTGTTTCACTATAGTAAATGTAATGTTTTGCCCTTTTTTTCTCCTTAACTGTTCTTAATCCTTACTCTTAGAACTTTGTTTTAAATATTGTCAAAGGTTCACATAAGCAAATTATTGATTACCTTTGGAAGGGATGAAAAAGCCTAAATCACTGGGTCATATATTTCAATCCCTGCCTGGAGAAAGCTAGGTGAATTTATCCAAATCTCAATATCCTGTGCAATGTGACTTTCATTTGCGTCTCCAAATCCATTCCCTAACTTTTTGCACAGTACTCTGTACTTCAGGAGGTGATTTTGTTCTCTGGCTTCTAAGTGAGCTTGTTCAGTGTGAAGCCCTGGCAAGATCAAAGGGCAGATGTGATATTTATGCCCCTCAGCGTCCTCTCTATAGGCTCATCATAGGCTGGCTACATGTCTCAAGTGAAGGTCTTAACTTGAAAAATACAAATAATCTTGCTTTATTCTCTCCTCCTCTTCTCTTTTTCTCTCTCTCAAATTCTTTCTCTTTAAAATTCCCTCGCAAGTTTCAAATTATTGATGTAATTTTTCAAGTATTATTGGTGTAATAGGTAATTTTATACAAACTCAAACACATATTTGGTTTTTGTGTTGTGGGGGAAAAATAACGGTTCTCAGATATGCCCTCTATTTTAAGATTTGTCATTACTGGCTATTGTGCATGTATGACAGCTATCCTCTTTTAGTCTCTGTTCCCTGATTCATGAAGTGGAATCATTATTCCCTTCCATCTTATAGTATATGATAGTGTTTGGGGAACTTTAAGGCAACCTATTGTGTGTGTGTATGTGTGTGTGTATATAAGGCATTGTTGGGGGCAGAATCCTATTTTTTAACTTGCTCATCCTGTCCTTTAATGTGATAGCAAATAGGCATTTTTAAAACATTTTTCAAAGAATTTTTAAATATATTTATATATTTTTAAATAAGTAAATTAGCAGTCAATTTATTTATTTCACAGTATAAATTTTCTCTCCCCAGGTGTAGTCACTGTAGCTCTCCCACCACCAAAGCACCCATAGTCCTCCTCCACCATAGTCCGTATGCTCCCCCTACTTGTTTTCACCCCTCCCGCTCTCCCTTTTCCTCCCCTGCCTATTTCTCAGATCTGTGGTCAGCTTTTAAGGTTTTGGTTTAAGGTTTGTCTTTGACACTTCTCCAAAGAAGAAATGCAAATGGCCAACAGGCACATGAAAAAATGTTCAACATCACCAATTATCAAGGAAATGCAAGTCAAAACCACAATACCACCTCATTCCATTGAGAATGACCCATGTTAAAAAACTGGAAACAAATGCTGGCCAGAATGTGTACCCTCTAGCACTGCTGATGGGAATGCAAACTGGTCCAGCCACTATGGAAAGCTGTGTGGAGGAGCTTCGGAACACTAAAAATGGATCTACCATATGATCTGGTAAGTCCACTCCATATGATCCAGTAAGTCTACCCAAAGGACACAAAAACAATAATTCAAAGGGAAACCTGCACCCCTATATTTATAGCAGCGCTATTTACAATAGCCAAGATATGGAAACAATGTGAATGCCCCAAACAGATGAATGGATCAAAAAGTTGTGGTATATATACAGAATGGAATACTGCTCAGTGATCAAAAAACATAAACTCATGCCATTGTGGCAATATGGATGGAGTTGGAAGGGATTATGTTCAGTGAAATAAGTCAGAAGGAAAAAGATAAAAATCGGATGGTTTCACTTACATGTGGATTATAGAGAAACCGAACAAAATGTAAAGAAAAAGACAAAGCTTGCAAGTTGACCATGGATCTGAGGCATACGGTAAGTGGGGTGGGGTCAAAACAGGGGAGAGAAGAGCACAAGGGACTATGGTGATGATTCAGGGGTGATGTGGTAGGAGAGCTATGGAGACTACACCCGAGGGGAGAAATTAATTACTGTACAAAAATGAACAATGATGTAAGAAAAATAAATTTTAAAATATGTTTTTTAAAAAACGATGGAAAACAAAGTTTGGCTTTGATCTTTTGTTTGTTTTTTCTATATTCCACATATAAGTGAAACCATCTGGTATTTATCTTTTTCCTTCTAATTTCACTTAGCATAATACCCTCCAGTTCCATTCATGTTGCCACAAATGGAAGGAGTTTATCTCTTTTGACCACTGAGCAGTATTCCATAGCATATAGTACCACATCTTGATCCATTCATTTCTTCTGGGCCATTTAGATTGTTTCCATATCTTGGCTGTTGTAAATAGTGTTGCAGTAATACCTAAACAAGAGTCATCCACAGCATTTTTTAAAATTAGGTAATTCCTTTCCCATGATTTAAGACCAGCAGTTGAGGGCCTCCCTGGTGGCGCAGAAGTTAAGGGCTGTGCTGTGGAGCTGTCGGCAGTGGCGACGGAAGTTCGGCGCCCAGCCAGGGAGATTCCCACATGGCGCGGCAGACCTCTCCTGCCTCACCCGCTGCTCCCCTCAGCAGTGTATTTCTGATCTGCCTGTTCTGCTCCCCACTCTGTCTCTGGTGAACCCTCTCGCCGCCCCACGCCTCTGGCCTGTACCCCAGCTTGTATGCATAAATAAATAAATCTTTAAAAAAAAAAGATCAGCAGTTGATTTGTTCTAAATATACAAAACAGTTTTATCATTTCAGTTGAAAAACTACCAATGGGCATAATAGAATCTCTTTTCAACCAAAAAGAACCTGAAGAGGTTAAACCCATGAGAGGAACCCCATGGTCCTTTCTATTGGATCCTGCTTTTGAAGAAACCAGTTTAACAATATTTGGGAGATAACATGGAAATTAAGCCTGGGACAGATGGGGACACATTCATTTCAGAGATTGCAGTTTCATAATAATGGCAAATGGACTGAGGCGCACAAAAAGGATGAACCATGAGCTGGTTGAATGTGATAGGAGCTCTAATGCAAGGACCACCTCCCTGTCATCTGAGGATGATCCTATTTGTGAGAAAGTCTAATTTTATGATTCAATTTTGAGTCCAATTCAGACTATGTAGGGCACATAAAAAGTCTGAATACAGATAAACCTTGTGAATGCACTGAATAGGGTAACACTTTCAACAGAAATTCATATCTTACTAGACAGAGCATTCATACTAGGAAAAACTTTCTAAGTGGAATGGATGTGGGGAAGCCTTTACTCAGAGATCATCTCTTATTAGGCATCAGAAAATTCTTAGGGGAAGCCTTGAAAGTGTAACATATGTGTACTAACATTGACTTTGAGCTTACATCTTATTCATCATCAGAAATGTCAGAGTGGAGAAATGCCAGGCATGTAATGAATGTGGAAAAGCTTTCGGTAAGGGTTCATATCTTACTGTACATCAGATAATTCATTGTATTAAGAAACCTTATTTGTGTAGCCAATGTGGAAAAAATTTCAGGTGGAGATCTGCTCTTAATGACCAGTAGAGTAGCCGTCATGGTGAAAAGGCCTGTGATTATGACAAATGCAGTGAAATCTTCATGGGGAAATCTCACTTTATTTGCCATTATCGCATTCACAGTGGAGAAAAACCCCTATGTATGTAGTAAGAGTAGAAAGGCTTTCAGTTGGAAGTCTCATCTTACTTGACATCATAAAATCCATAATGGGAAAAAGTCCTTTGAATATGACATGGAATATGACATGTTTTAATCAGAACATAAGTTTTGTGAGTTCAGCAATTATTGGTTGCTGGAAACAATTGTGTGTGTGGAACTGGAAAAATTGAGTTGAAAAGCAATACTTAACTGAAATGTTCACAGTGAAGAAAAGCCTAACAATAGTAGTCATTATTTGGTGTTCAAGTATAGAAAAATGGAGAAAAATACTTAGTGTGACTGCAGGTTTGTTAGGTTTTTTAGATCATCCAAAGTTGAGCCAGGCTCATAGTAGACCATAAAATTCTGATATGCTGATTTATGTATTTGTTACCAAATCCAATGCCATTTGCATTGCTTCTTAACTGGAGGCAGCATGGTTTCCTTTGCGTATCTTTCATTTGCCACCTCTGAAACCACGGCTGCATCTGCTGACTTGGCTGAGTGTCGGTTTCCTTATTTGTGAAGTGGGAATAACAATACATATCAATATTAGGGAGATTAGATAAAATAATATATATGAGAAATCCCTGATAATGTTCAACAGTTATTACTAATTATCTCACTTCTCGAATCTTGCGACTGCCAATCCAGTTCCATTAGAACCAGCACTACTTGTGTGCTTTATTTTTTTTATTTTTTTTTTCATTGGTGTAAGTTTTATTATTTTTTTTATTGTTATTTATGTCTTTTACATTTTGTATTCCCCTTGGGCAGCCCACCACCAATTCACCCGTGATCCATCTCCATGGTACCCTGTATTCTCCTCTCTTCCATTTTGTGCCCTTATCCTCCCCTCCCCCCACACCCCCCACCGCTGAGTGTCTCTCTCCCACCCGGCCTCCCTATAGTCCTGTTATAAGTGAAACCATTCGATATTTTTCTCTTTCTTTCTGGCTTATTTCACTGAGTATGATTCCCTCTAATTCCATCCATGTCTCTGCAAATTGCATGTGTTTATCTTCTTTCCATGCTGAACAGTACTCCATTGTGTATATGTACCACATCTTCTGGATTCAATCATCTATTTTTGGACATCTGGGTTGCTTCCATACCTTTGCTATTGTGAATAGTGCCGCAATGAACATACGGGTGCATGTATCCTTTCGGATTAGTGTTTTTGTGTCCTTTGGGTAAATTCCCAAAAGTGGGATTGCTGGGTCGTATGGGAGCTCCATGTTTAGCAATTTGAGGAATCTCCATACAGATTTCCATAGTGGTTGGACCTGGTACCTGTGTGCTTTGTATCTGTATTGTGGGAATGCTTACTTTAGACTTCTCGGTACTGTTGAAAACCATTCACTCTGCAGTCAGACAGATCTGCTGTTTTGTAACTCTGACCTTGGCAAGGTATCTGAGCTTTAACAATCCTTAACTGTAAGAATGGTGAGTGTAAGTCTTGCAGAATTGTAGGAATGATTAGAATAACTGTTTACAGTAACTTGGCACACAGTAGGCACTTAAATGGTACCCATACTCTTCTGCTACGAGTTTGTCCTTTAGAATTTGCTTGACTGAAATTGCTTGACTAACTCTTACTTAAAATAGTGACTTCCTTATATCCCACTCTCACTTAAAGAGAATGTATCCAGAAGCAGGCTTTATAATAGCTTATATATACAAAGACTGGTTTTTAGGGCTCTGCAATCTGGATTCAACCTTCTTATATAGAGTATCTCCTATGTGCCAGACAATGCACATGGATTAGCTGCAGCTCTCAGAACTCTGCCTCGTAGGCAAATGGGGAGTTTTATCTCAATTTGATAGGAATACTGAGGCATCAAAGAAGTTAAATTACTTTCTTAAATGGAACCAGCATTTTATACCCTACTACACCGGCAGCCATTTATTTTATTGAATGTCTGTTGTGTATCCAGCACTGTGGTGATAGAATACATATCATCTCATTGGATTTTCACAAATGAGAATATAGAAACTCATAGAAGGATCCCCAAAATTGCAAGCTGATGTTATAATAATAGCTACTATCACTTATTGGGAACTTAATGCACACCAGGAACTGTACTTGATGCTTTACCTACATTATTTATTTGTTTCATGTAACTTTGCATAAACTTGTCCAAATTTTAAAAAGCAGCAACAGATTCAGAGAGGTTGAGTAACTTTTCAACGATGATGGCATGATTAAATTGTAGAGCAAGGTTGTGAAACCACTATTTTCTGACTCTGTGTCTGTGCTGTTACATTATATTAAAGTATCCCTCAAACTTATTTCTCATGACTTCTTATCAATTGTCATCCTTGTGAATATAAGAGTTGTTAAGAACTAGAAGGTAGCAGAGGCAAAGCTTTGGGGAGAGACCAGACATGTCACCTGGAGTGATGGCCTCCATTACATATCCTTTACCTATCACCTCTGAAACCAAGGGGGGCATCTATTGACTTCTCGTGGCATCAGTTTTCTCATCTGTAAAATAATGGGAACACTAAATAAGACCTTATATGTGAAAAATTCTTGATATAATGTGTGGCATATAGTAGATGTTCAAGTAGGATAAAGTATCACCTCCCAATTTCTCTCATTCAACAATCACCAAAATACTCATTACACCGGTCAACAAATTTTTTCAAAAGTCATGTTACTGAAATACAATTAGTCATTTCCTATCAATTTGTATGTGCTCAACACAAATATGACAGTCAAATTCTAATTTGGCTCTAGTTTTTTTGTAATCTGCAATTGATGTTTACATCACAAAATGCATGCCAATAGTAATAGGCCTACGGTTAACACCTGTGAAAAATCAAGTCATAGACTACTTCTTAGATTTCTTCGCTTGTCTCTTGCACAGTCTTTCAGGAATAGAATAGATGGAAGACGGTTTCCATTGTGCAAAATCACAGCCTTAAGACTCACTTTCGAAGAGTCTAGAAATAGTCTCCATTCTTGTGGGTCATGAGTGATTTCTAAGGCATTCATGAGGCCCTCATTATCAGAATAGAATACCACTGTACTTTCCTTTCTGAAGGAAGGCTCCAACTGCTGGTGGCACTTTCGACAAAGTAATTGTGACACCTTCTTCTAGAAGATTCCATTGTTGGAGTCTTGATCCTAGCAATTCTGCCTTGTTCTTGGATAAGTCCAAATCATGAAGCAGGTCATTTAGTTCTTCCTGTGTTAGTCTGTGTGGGGTTGATGATGTACCACAGTGAAAATCTGGATCACTGCATGCTGATGGAACAGGAGAAGAACAGGTCGGCTCACCCTTGTCCTCATCAGATGAATCAAAAGAATATTCTGCTGGAGGTTCTGGAATAGGAAGTCCCTCACCATGTGGAACTGGTCTCAATGCAGTTGGAATGTTTGGGTAGACTAGTCTCGACTTCATTTGCTTCGTTATTCCATCAGAAAGAGGAGGAACCAAGCAGAAGGAACAGTCTTTGATGTGGTTTCTTGGCTCTCTCCACACCATGGGGACTGCAAATGGCATTGATGGTCTTTTGCCATTGAACCACTGTGAAAACTGTGTTGTACATGCAGCACAACATATATGCGAGGCCCAAGGCTTGTCTTGGTCACCAACTTTGCATCCGAAGTCAAGATGATCAGCCTTCTTCACTTGAGAAGTGAGACTTTTCTTCTGGTTGGCAAATGTCACTTCCCCACAAATAGAGCAGAAATTGTCCACGCTATTAACACACTTTCGAGGCATGACTGTTCTGTATTGTGCCTAAATGGATAAAATAATAACTGTTCTATGAAACAGTAGCTTAACTGTCTCACACAAAGTCTGAAATATTTTCACTGCTCAACCTTTCCAACAGGGCTTTCTAGAGTGCACTGCTGACGTCAACTTACTTCAGCAGCCACCCAGCAGTAGTACTGTATTGCATCAGAAAATGATGCCATCAACTCTGGATGATGTGTGCATGATGGTATTATGCAATGCGATGCAATATTACATCATTCTAGGCTGACTTAGGATGTTGTTGCAGTCCTACTGGATAAATTTACATGGTGAAACATATAAAATGAATTATATGAAATATCTTCCAAACGAGAGCTAATAAAAAAATGTCCAGGGTTATATTCATGTTCAGCACACCAAGATACTACAGATAGGGCCTTTTTAAGTCAATAACGATCTCACTGTTCACCAATGTTATGGGTACATATAAAAAGAGAATAAATGAATAGTAAATAATTTTTAGCATCTCAAAACTGGACAAAAACATTCCTCTTCTCCATGACTCCCATTGTCATCAGTATGACCCAAACTCATTACTATAGAATATGAAAATTTTAGTATATGCTCCATTTACACTGTGTCAGACTTACCTGTCTCCAACCTCTGCAGCTTCTCACACTTTGCACCCTGTGTTCCATGAATCGTATGGAACATCCAAGTTATCTGAAAGCATTGTGCTTCATCTCATTTCTAGGTACTTAAAATGTACTTCCCTATTCTTGAAATGATCTTCACTATACTAATTTCTTTTTAAACTGTTTTCCTTTTCTCCTTTTTTTTCCTTTTCTTTTTTTTAGCCTCCACCAAACCACTTGTGCCCATACCCCATATTTTTCCTTCCCTCATCCCCTATACCCTTTCCCCTGTTCCCTCTGGTAACCATTATCTTTGTTTTTTGGTTTTTTTTTTCTGAGTTCAATTTTTTGTTTCTATTCTTCTATTGTTTGCATATAATTTGGGGAAGGTATTTATATTCAGCAGATGAGTGAAACCATCTGAAATCTTCCCTTTTTGACTGATTTCACTCAACCTAATCAGCTCAAGGTCCATCTATTTTGTGCTAAATGCCACCATTTCATCTTCACAGGTGTGTAATATTCCATGGAATATATGCTCCACAGTTTCTCTATCCATCATCTGTTGAAGGGCACTTGGGTTGGTTCCATGATTTGGCAACTGTAAAGAGTGCTACTATGTACACAGGTGTAGATATATCTTTTTGTGTTAAATTTTTCATATTATTTGGATCAATACCTAAAACCGATATTCCTGGACCAAAGGGGATTTCTGTTTTTATTTTCTTGAGACAGCTCCATACCATTTTCCATAGGAGCTGCACCAGCTTGCATTCTGAGTAACAGTGGATGAGAGTTGCTTTTTCATCACAATCTCACCAACATTTGTTAATTCTGTTCTGTTGAGTATGATATTGGCTGTTGGTTTGTCATATATGGGTTTTATATTATTTAGGTTGGTTCCATTTATTCCCACTTTTGGAGTGTTTTATCATAAATGGACATCGGATCTTGTCGAATGCTTTTTCAGCATCTATTGACATAATCGTGTCATTCTTGTCTCCCTTTATGTTGATCTGTTGGATGACATTGATTGATTTATGTATGTTGAACCAGCCTTACATCCCTAGGATGAATCCTACCTGATGATGGTGGACGAATTTGATATAATTTCTCTTTTGATATACTTTCTGAGACTTGTTTTATGTCTTAGTATATGATCTGTTCTTGAAAATATTCCATTTGCAATGGAGAAGAAAGTGTATCCATTGCTTTTAGGCTGGGATACTCTGTAAAAGTCCCATAAATCTGTCTGATCTAATACTTCATTTAAGACCTTTATTTCTTTGTTAATTTTCTTTCTGGATGATTTATCTCTTTGTGTCAGTGGTGTGTTAAAGTCTCTGACAACAATTGTGATTTGTTGATATGTTGTTATAGGTCTGTTAATAGTTGTTTTCTATAGCAGGTGCTCCTATTTATGGAGCATAAATATTAATAAAAGCTGTATCTTTTTGGTGAATTGTTCCCTTGATCATTATATGGTGCCCATCTTTGTCCCTGATTACCTTTTTGAGTTGAAAGTCTAGCTCACTGGATATGAGACTAGCAGTTCCTGATTTATTCTCTTAGTTATCAGTATGTCTAACCTTATTCCAGCCTGTTATTTTTAGTTTGTTTTTATCCTTTGGTTTTATTTTATTTTTTTTATAATATATATTTTTATTGTTATTTATGTCTTTTACATTTTGCATTCCCCTTGGGTAGCCTACCACCAATTCACCCTTGATCCATCTCCATGGTCCCTTGTGTTCTTTTCTATTCCATTTTGTGCCCTTTCCCTTCCCT
>PVIJ01025246.1:0-10959 GCA_004024925.1 Scalopus aquaticus
GGGGAAGGGCGGCTGCCAGACTCCAGGGAGGGTACAAGCTTGGGTTCACTGCTGAACCCCAAAATCCACAAACCTCCTCCTTCTCCCTCTCCCTGCATCTGCACAGGGACCTCCAGCCTGCCCAGGAATGCCTTGGTCTGTAACATCATCATTCCCCTTCTTTCTGAGGAAACTGAGGCACACAGAGCTTCAGGGACATGTCCTGGCCCCCCAAGGCAGAGGCCCTATGAGGAGACAGAGGCAGAAACACCAGCATTTACTGAGTTACTTCCTGTCATGTGGGCCACCCCGTGGCTAACGAGGGAGGCAGGTTTATTCGCACTTAACAGATGATGATGCAGAGGCTCAGAGTTTGCGACCTGCCCAGTCACACGGCCGGGGTTTGGCGACTGAGCCCTTGTTGAGGACAAGAGGACCCGGGAGCAGCAGGGGCTCAGAAGAAGTGGAAGATTAATTGCGTGACCTTTACCGTCTCTTTGATCCTTTAAAGCTAAAGCTTAACTCCCGTCTCTTCCTCCTTCCTCCAAGGGATTTTCATTTAATAAATAAGAATCCAGAGAGGACCCAGTTTTGACCCCCAAAAAATATTTTTTGACTAAAATATCCCCTACAAGAAAATAATAAAATGTACTCATCACACAAAATTGGAAAACGCTGTGATCAGAAAGAAAACACTTGTATCCCAACTTGCTCTACCTGATATTCTAAACGTCTCCGCATATCATAAGCGCCTCTACGCTTGGCAGGTTACAACAATGCAGTGCTATCACAGATGCAATTCTGAACATTTGTTTCCCTTGACACCATGCAACTCACACCCCACCACCACCACCCCGCCCCTGCCTCACCCCCATGTAACAGTCAGGATGGACCAGGTTCAGCTGTGGTAACAAATAATCCCCAAATCTCAGTGGCTTCACCTGCAAGAGTTCAGGTCTTATTCTCACTGTGCTCAGCAAGGGGTTTCTGCCCAGGCAGAGGGGTCATAAAGGCTGCCAGCAGCACTGTGTAGACATGACACATCGCTTCCATTCACGTGCCATTGGCCAAAACAGCTCACAAGTTCAAGGGGACAAGGAAGCACCATCCCACCACTGGCCCATCCAGGAGGGAGGACAGATCCTTGGTCTGCCTGGTCACACCCAGCACGTGCAGGGTGGTCAGTTGTCCTCACCTGTCAGGACTGAGGACTACAGGACTTGAGAACACCTGGGCAGAGCAGGGCCTAACCCCCCCTCACTGTCCCACTCGGTACACCCATCCCAGACCCATATCTCCGTGACGACACAACAGACTAGTGGATGACTCACAGTTTCCTCCCTAATCCCCTATTGTTGGAGACTTAGGTTGTTTCCAGTTTTACACGGTTATAAATACCCTGTCTAAAATATCTTCACGAACAAAACCGTGTCCATAGGGTTTCTCAGAGCACCATCGCCGGTCCTCTTTCCGCCTCAGAAACCTATGGGTATTTCAAAAGAGTCTGACCAAAATAACTTACCTTCTGCAGCACAGTCAAGTGCCAGCTCCACTAGAAGTCCCGAGCACTGGTGCTCCAATCTTAGCATCAGAATCCTCTGGAAGGCTTGTTAAAACACAGAGGGGTGGCTGGACCCAACCCCAGAGTTTCTGTAGGTAGGTGGTGAGGTCGAATTATTTGCATTTCTAGCAAGTTCTCAGGTGCTGCTGACCTTGCGGTCTGGGACCACTGGGAACCACTAGCCTAGTGGCCAAACGTCCCACTGTGGAACCCAGCAGGACCCGCTGCACCCCACACCCTCTGTGCCACCTGGGACAGTGCATAAGTCCCTGTGTTAGCCTCAGTTTCCCCAGCCGTGCACTGGAGACAAGGTGGGGTTGGCGCAGCTCACGTTGCAGCGTTAAAGCGCTGAAAGGCATGTCCTGAGAGTTCAGTTAAAGACTGTTACAGTTAATCAGCAGCAGACAAAATAATTTTGTGTTTTAAAATACTTGTTAATTTGAAAGGAATTGCATCTATTAAAGTTTTCATGGCTTTTAGTCTGAGTAGGAATGAATTTTTCCCATGTGGTGGTGTTTTTGTTTTCTTTTTACTGTGAATCTGCCTTTTACCTGCTTACCAGCTGCTTTCTCTCTTTTCTGCTGGTAGGGTTGGGGTGGTCTCCAGGGAAAGGGGGGTTCCGGGTTCCCTGCCCCACCCCAGGAAGGGTGGAGCCGAGCAGGGAGGAGACACAGCGGGAGAGGAGACTGGAAGAAGCTGGAGAGCCAGAGGGGACCTGGAGAGGCACAAGGGGCAGAGACGGTGAAGACGCTGCACCTGCTTCTTGGGCCGGGCCCAGCCACTCAGGGACGTGGAGGGAGACGCTTGAAACAGGGTCCCAAGACCCGTGGGGAGGATGACAGTGGCAGCCTTTATCCCGATTTTGATTTTGCTCTTCTTTCTAGACTCGCCTGGCCCCTCTGCCCACTTCCTACGGGTCCCGACCAGAAGGCGCCTTAGACGTGTGGCCTTTGGGGGCTCAGGCCCCGCTTTGGGCCAACCCTGCGTGGCCGGGCATTTCCCCACGAGGGGATGGGTCACTTAGGGTGCTTGGTTCGGAAACTATATTCTTAGTCTTGTCTTGTTGCATGCTAATTGCATTAAAGTTCCCTTCCATTAAAGGCCTTCCCCAGTAGAGAACGTTTTATCTTGATGGGACGGATGGCAGAACGTCTTAAGAGCAAGCAGGTTTGGGGATTCCTGGGGTGCCCCTCACCCTGCCGGGTAACATTGCTATAAGAGATCCATGGCCAGCTGTTTGCTACAAAAATTTTCCCAAGGTTGCTGCTTGTCTTGCTACTACTAGGGTCATTTTTCCGGCTTACAGAGTGACCACATCCATCTGACTTTCCCATTTGTATTTTCTCTATCACGTTTAAGCTGAGATTGCCTCCCTTCTCGAGAATGTGAAAAATATAAAGGGATTGGATTTTGAATGATGGGGTTTGTGCATCTTGACACAGGTGGGGCTAGGGGAGGGTGCCTCCTGACTCACCCCAAAACCTCCTGGTGTAAAGCAGTCAGAACTGGGGGCCTCCGCACTGCCCACGCCCCGGCACCCTGAGCACTGCCCCAGACAGCCACGCTGTCTGTGTCACAAAGGCCTCCGGAGGGGCCTGGGGCAGTTCAAGTTCCAATGAGGCTTCTCCCAGCCGCCCAGACTCCGCAGAGACAGCGCTTCCCAGCCCTGAACACTGGCCCTGGGCTTTGGGCAGTCCTGGTTCCCACCTTTCCAACAGTTCCTCAAGCTCTTTGGCCCTAAAAACGTTGCCTCTCTGGGACTCTATTTTCTTTTCTGTAAAATGGGAGTGACAATGCCCACATCCTTGGAAAATTTAAAGGGATCATCAGGCACAGCGCTTAATGCCCTGCTGGGTGCAGAGTACAGCGTTCAGGAGGCGCCTCATCGAAGCGCCCGGCCCTGATGGCGAGGGGAAGCTGTGAACCCCACCATCCTTCTCTGGACTGAAAAGATCCAGCCCCGTGGGCCCCAAGTCCCCAGGTCTCATCGGAAATGAACCTCAGCACGTCAAGGCCCGCGCGTGTCCGGGCCTCCCAGGGCGACCTCGGCCCTCCAGCTGCCCCTCGGCGCATCCGCCCGTCGCCAACAGCACCTCCCGGGCTAGGGGAGGCCAGGCCGCGCAGGGGGGCAGCGACACAACCCCCCAAGCTGCGACTCCCCCTCCCACGTCGCGCAAAGCCGCCTGCAGACGAGCGGTGCGCACACCCCCTCCTGCTCCCGCGAGCTCCCCGGCGCGCGGCTGGGGCCTGATTTCCATAATAATCAGCCACAGATCTCCCGAAAAAGCCCGGGAGCGGCCGCCACCACCCACCGGGGAAGCTCCTGCGGGCGGGAGCTCTCCTCCCGACCACCCCCACCAGCCCTGAGGGAGCCTCGTTTTTAAAAGCCTTCGCGAAACCGTCTGCGCTGGAGGCAGCAGGGAGACACCGCGACGCGGTTCCTTCTCGGCCTGAGGAGGGGGCAGCGGAGGGGGAAGGCGGAGAGAGGCTGCGCGCCTCCGTGCACCCAGCTCGGAGACCCAGAGGGGCAGGAAAGAGGTAGCAGAGGATGCGGCCACCTTTCCAGGAACGTTCTCATTGTGGCTTCCCAGAGACCCAGCTAGTGGGCTCTCGACTGAGCCCACTTTACGGATGGGGTAGCTGAAACACTAGAGGTTTGGGGTCTTCCCAGCTGATAGTGGCTGATCAAGGACCCCCCCTCGGTGGGTCCAGACCCATAGGTACCCCACTGCCTCATCCCCTAGACGGGCGACCTGGGAGCAGGTTGCTAGCCGGCAACCCTAGATGACAGGCTGAGTTGGGGTTGGGGGGACAGAGGGGACAGACTGAGCCGAGCTCCACCCCCAGTGCTGGGAGGGAGGTGGAGGCCCCAAAAGCCAGTTAGGGCTGATCTAGTCGCGATGTCAGCGACATCGGCTGCAGAGCTGAGTTCCAGCCCCAGCTCTGCCGCCTCCCAACCAGGGGTGGGCAGAGGACAAGCCAAGATCAAATCCTGTCCACCCACCCCTTGGCTGAACATCGTTTGCACGTTTTGGGATATTAAAAAGAAAATCAAGTCAAGAATAGTATTTTCTGACACGTGGAAGTATATGAAATTCAAATTTCAATGTTCATATCTATCATTTGATTAGAACACCCGCACCCACTCACCTTCGTCCTGTCTACAGATGCTTTCCCACTATCATCTCGAAGTTAAGGAGCTTTGACTGAGAGGCATGGGCCCCAAAGCTGGAAATATTGACTACCCAGCCATTTCCAGAAAAATTACCCCACGGTAAATTTACCCCACAGACAAGCGACGAAGTCTCCAAGCCTCGCTTTCCTCATCTGGACAAATGGGAATGATATTAAATGAGGAGGATATGGGGGAAAAATGGGCAAGGTGCCATTGCAGTTAGCGCCTGTCCACTCCCTGCTGGAAATACCTTTATTTTCTCCTAGCCCCGGCCCCGCTGCCTCCGCCATCTTGAATCACAGCCCCCATGAATGCACGCCATGCTTTCAAGCTGTCCTGCCCTGCCTTGTTCTCACTTGGTGCTCCCAGACTGAGCCCAGCCCCCACCAGTCATGACCAAGCCAGGCTAGCTCCCTGCCCCGCACCAGCAGTCCCTGACACACAGTAGGTGCTCAGCCAGCACTTTCTAGACGGATGGGTGTCTGAGTGCTTTGCAGTCTTTGCCTTTCCTCCCGCAGACCTGCATCATCTCCTGCCAGGCCTCCTGTTCCCCGAGGCCCCATGCATCTCGCACCCTGCAGCAGGGGAGCCGCCTGTGCTACCCTGGCTCCTCATGGCGCCCCCAGCGTGGCCACCTTTCGTCAACCTTATTAAGCGCCCAGACTGCTACCACTTCCCTCAAGCCTCCTGCTGGTTGCACATGGTGCTGCCTCTTGCCCAGGAGAGTCCTCCTTGTCTCCAGTCCAGTGGCCCTGACAGCCTCTTCTTGACCCTCCCCCAGAAACTCAATTCAGGTCCAGACTCTATGAAACCTTGCCAGACCTCTCCCCACTTCCACCCCCCCCCCCCCAGTACAGAGCCCCCCTGGCACCAGTGTGATTTCGGTGCCAGTGCTCATGGGCAGGGGTGGTCCTGAAACCTGTGAGCCCGAGGGCAGGAGTGTGAGCTTCCCGCAAAGGCATGGCCCAGAGCAGGCACTTAGCAAATTTCTGATTAATGAGTCAAGGAGAAAGGGAGGCTGGATGGAATACAGATGGGACGTGTCACTCCCTTGCCCGACACTTTCAGAGGCCCCCAGTTTTCCAGCCACCCAGCCTGGTCCTCGAGTCTGCGAGGCGCATGAAGCACCTCCATCCACCCCTAATCTTGTCTCCAGCTCCCCCCTGCCTGTTTGCCCTGACCAGTCAAGCATTAGCACCTGCTGTCTCTCCTCCCTGTGTGTCCTCCTCACTCACCCCCATTTGCACCTCTGGGAGCCCTGACCATCCTCAGAGACCCCACAGGGCTTCAGGGACCCAGAGTTACATTCCCCCAAACCCACCGGAGAAGACAGAGAGCCGGGCTCGGACGAGGCCCTGAGTCCAGGGCTGGCTCCTGCGGGACGTCACTACACCTCCCGGCCGAAAATGGAGAGCTGCTGGGTAGGGCTACCGGGAGGTGAGAGAGGCTGTTGTCTGAGGCTTCTGTTATACAGTAGGTGCTCAATAAAGCAGCCATTTCCAGACCTGTTGGAGCCCTCCTGCCCCAAGAGGAAGGCAGGCAACCTGCCTGCAGCTCCCCCCCACCCCCGCACTGCAGCCCCACCCCCCTCTTCCTCACTCTCTCCCTCCCCCCAACAGTGCCTGCAGCCAGCAACTGAGGCTTCCGTGGCCAGAATGACAATTAGGCCAGGACCTAAGTGAGCCCATCCAGGAACCTGAGGCTGGGGCAGCGGCACAAGGGCGCAGAATGAAGGCGGGGCTGGGAGGGGGTGCAGGGGAACAGGGACTGGCAGGCCGAGGCTGGGTAGTGATCAGAAGGGGTGCCGGAGGAAGACTTGCAGAGCTGAAGAGAAGGGCAGAGCTGCGCTGGGCAAGGGCTGGGGTGGGCTGGGCTGGGGCAGGGACCAGACAGGGGCCATAGAGGCTGGGTAGAGACCAGGGGCAGGAAGAAGGACTGAGAGGGTCAGGCATATCCCCAGCCAGGGGGAGAAGAAGGGGCTAGAGGGAAAGGAAGGCAAGAGCAGCGCAGGAGCTGTGAGAGGAGAGGCCGGAGAAACCAGGAGACCCTCGAATCCAAGGGCAGCCCCGCCTGTGCCACCTCTTTCAACAGGTAGGACAGTGCAGCAGGAGAGGGCGGGGACTCACCCGGCCTCAGCAAAGGGGAGGCAGAATGGCGACCCCCCCACCCCACCCCACACCAGATAGAGGAGGCGGGAGGGAGAAGGGCGGAAGAGGTCAGATGGGGCAGGCTGTGGCCAGCACAGACTTCCAGCGTTAACAAACCAGGGGGAACACCACTACCCTGCTAGCTCATTCAAGCCCGCGTCACAGGTGAGGGTCTCCCTGGCTGTGTCAAACCCAGTGCCCGCCCCCCCCCGTGCCTTTATTCCTCCCCTTCTTCCTCTACTCCGAACACTCATCGCCTAGCCTCAACTCATCCTGCCACATGCCCCGGCTTCTCAGCCCTCAGACACACTGTCCTGACCACCCCCCCGGCATGACCCACAGGACTTGCGCCTTCTGGGGTATATTCCAGGGCATGCTAGGCCCCCCAAATATCCCTAGCCTCACACACATCATGGGGAAGCCTCATAGCCTAGTGGTTGCACTCATGAACTTGGGGCTGCTGGGCCAGACTCCAGCCCGAGGCTTCATATACAGTAGGTGCTTCATAAATGCTCAGTCCCCCTCCTGCCCCAGAGTGTGTACAGAGCAGGGCCCCAACAGTGGCTCCTGAGTTGAGGGGTCGCCCTCTTCTCCAGTGGGTCCCCAGCCCTGAGAGGCATCGGTGTCTTCCTGCCTCGGCCTCCCTGCCCAAGCCAGAGCTGTCCAGCTTGGGAGAAAGGCCCATTGCTCATTCCCCTTGTGTCTCCAAAGCTCGGGCAATCAATCGGTCGCCATGGAAACCAGCCCTCCAATCAAAGGCAGGCACTTCTTGGCTGAGCCAGAGCCACCCACCCACCCACTCAGGCCAGAGAGCACTGAATCCCTCACCTGGGATTGCTCTGGGGTGGGGGGAGAAACGGGGTGTCCTGGCATAATCCGTGGATATCCATTTGCATCCTCAAGACCCTAGGATCCCCAAAAGAGCATTTTCTTGCCAGAGGGGAGAGCAATCACTCCAGCTGACCCAGTTTTTATAAGGTTCCTCCCCATATATTACTGCCCTCAGTGCCCAGAACAGGTCTGAGAGGAGGAAACCATTAGCCCATTGGGCAGGAAGGAAAACTGAGGCCCAGCTGGAAAGTCAGTGGTGATGTTGTGCACATACCCCTTCTGGGAGCTTCCCCGCACCCCAAACCCTCCTCCTGGCCCGAGGAGTGGGAGCAAGAAATGGGAGGGGCGGCAGCGGAGCTCTTGCCCCACTACAACCGTCCCCCTAAATCTGCACCTGACTTCACAGTGCCCCATTCGTGGGCACCAGGGACCAGTAACCAAGATGGGTGGGCCTGCCCACCCACACCGGCTGCGGGCTCAGCAGTGCCAGCCAGATTGGCTGGGGCCCAAACTCCGAGTCAGAGAGCCCCAAGTTCCAGAGCTGGCTCCTCCCTGGGGAGCTGAGCAAGCCAGGGCACCTCCCTGAGTCTCAGTTTCTCCTTTTGGGACATGGGGGTGATAATCTCTGCCTTAAAGGGGGTTGACAGAGTCAAAGGCTAGAGATGGCAGCACTGGGCGTGTGCTCAGAAAGCAGAGAGAGGCCTTCTCCCTGACCGCACTGTCCCCGCTAGTGCCCTGAAATGTCCCTTGGAGCCGAGCTCACCTCTAAGGTGCCCTCACTAGGAGGAGAAAGGAGGCAAAGGCTTCTGTTATTAATAATGAGTCCAGGAAAATGTAAACTACAGCAGCAACTCGCCACCTGACACAGTGAAGAGGCTGAACCCAGATCTGTCTGATTGAGGCCTGAGCGATTCGCAGGGCTCAACACTGATTGAGTGCCTCCTGTATACATGGCATACTAAGCACCTGCCACCACATACAGCTCCACTGGCCTTCACGGAGCTACAGAAGGGGATCCAGGGGGTATTGAGATGTGCTGGGGCCCCAACCTGGTTTAGGGTGCTGGGGAGACTTCGAGGAAAATGGAAAAGTTGTTTCTGCTCCTAGGGCTGGGGCCCTAGCCCATGCAGAAGCTCCTGCTGCTTGGAGCCTTTATCTCTGGTCTAAAAGTCCCCCCCATGGCCACTTCCTGTCTGCTGGGACCCAAAGGATGCTGCTAAGAGAAACTTCTGGCCCAACCCCCAACCCAGTTCAGCAGGGGGCCATTGTCTCAGCCCCACCCAACCTCCAGCTTCCTCCTCTTCTCTCCATCCTTTGCCAGGCAGACTCCAAACCCAGGGTTCTCTCCTGTCACCTTTACTGAGCACCTACTGTGTGCCAGGTCACCTTTACTGAGCACCTACTGTGTGCCAGACACTTAATGAGGCACATTTACAGTTGTTAGCCCAGCCCCCCTGCTGGGTTGTCCCCCTATTACAGATGGAGACATAGAGGCACAGAGAGGTCAAGTGGATTTCTAAAGGTCCAGCTGAAAAATGCCAGAGTCAGGATTTGAACTCAGGTTTGGGAGGCCTCCAAGGTCAGAGCATCAGCGCCAGTACCTGCAGAAGCCAGTGGGCTCTCCCCGGCTGGGTGGGCAGCCTCCCCCGCCCCTCTCCTGATGATTCCTCCTGGACTGGAAGGAGCAACGGGATTCCAGCTATTATATTTCTGCTTCCCTCTTCCCTCCTCCAGAAAATAATTTGATTTCATCTAATTACACCTTTAATCTGTCCTGGGGAAGGGGGTAGATGAGCCACACACCCCCACCCCAGGAAGCAGAGCCAATAATCAGCCCACCCGTCCGTGTGCTGGGGACGTCTTCCTTCACTCCAGCCTCCCGTGATTAAACACTAATTGCCGCCATGCTCTCCAATCGAGGACTTTAATTTCCCGAAACGAAAAGTACATTTCAATCAGTTCCCCTCCCAAACCATCCTTCTCAGAGGTGCCAGGACCAGAACACCAGCCCCTCAAAGCCGCAGACAGGCCCCTTACTGCATGCCCGTCTTGCCCCTTCCTCAACAGGTACCCCAGGAGGACAAGGACCCTGTGAACACCAGTATTCAAGGAGCATCCAAAAAGCTCAGAAAAGTGAGGCAGGTCGCCCAGCCCTGGGTCAGAACCAGCTGAGTGGGCATAAGGACCTGGCAGCCACAGTAGGGACCCAGAGGCCTACTCCCCCCACCCCATCTCCCCAAGTCAGTCTGGTCCTTAGATGCTTCAGCTCAACCCAAGACAATAAGCAGAGTGTGGGCGGGGGGGGGGGGGTCGAGTGAAAGAAGAGACTGGGAGGGGCTGGGCAGGTGACTTTCCCTCTCTGGGTCCCCAAGTTCAGAGGCAAGAGCTAGAACCTTCTGTTTCCAGGCATAGGTCTGCAGCTGGGGTTCCCAGCCCAGGCCTGGGAAGATCACCAGGACTGAAGCCCCACCCAGGAGCTGATGTGATTTTTAAAGCTCTCCAAATGACTCGACTGGAGTTTAGGATCTGCCAGGCTGGTCCAACTGCAGTTGACAGGTGTGAATGTGGACCCAGAGAGGGTGAGTGTCCACCTCAGGGTCACACAGCAAGCCAGAGATTGATGCCAAGTGATAACCAATAGCCCTTCTCCTTCAGACATTTCAAGAAGGGGGTAAAGATAGAGAAGGGGGTTTAGAAAGGAAGGGCTGCTGAGGATCCAGATCCAAGAACCCCTGACTTTCCACTTAGGGACCATCCCATTCCTTCCCAGTGTTGGTTGTAGACATCCAGCAAGTTATTCCTCCATCTCAGAACATGGTGGTGAGGGAGAAGGCAAGTGGGGGGGGGGGGTGCAGGGGGTCTCTCCCAGGTCATTTGTGGCTCCAGAGTCCTCCAGCCAGGCCCCTAGAATCATCATCATCATCATCATCATCATCCTGGAAGGCATTTAATGAGCATTTACTAAGTCCAGGAACGGAGTTAAGCAATCCGCGTGGATCACTCTTTCCTATCTTCTTAACCATCACAAGAGGGGTTCTCTTTATCAGATGAATTGTGTGCAAAGATATTTTCCCAGTTGGTAGGGTGTCTGTTAGTTTTGGTTAATGTCTCTTTTGCTGTACAGAAGCTTTTTATTTTGATATAATCCCATCTGTTTATATTGTCTTTCACTTCCTTCACTTTGAGGGATGTGTCTTTCAAGATTTTGCTGAGATGTATGTCATGTAGAGTTTTGCCTATATTTTCTTCTATACATTTTATGGTTT
>PVIJ01025247.1:0-10957 GCA_004024925.1 Scalopus aquaticus
GTTGGGGGGCTGGGAGACGGGAGACTGGGGAGCTGAGGGGCTGGGAGCTGGGGCTGTTCTGGTCAGTGCCAGCCACCACCTGGACACTGAGGTGCTGGGTCCCTCCAGGAGCAGGCTGGGCACACGCCTCAGGGTGTGGGCAGGAAGCAAACTGACCACAGAGCTCCAACGGGTGTTGTCTGTGGAAGCGGCTGCGGGGACAGCGTGTTCCCTCCGCAGGGGTGAACAGCCGTGGGGGTTCAGTGACCGCCCCCAGCGGTCCCTGATCTCCCTCCTGTGCGCTGGGCTGGGGCTCAGGGTAGAGGCACCCCCAGGGGCTGCGCCCAGGCCAGGCTCCCCAACACCTGGCCGCCTGCTTCTTCACCAGGGAGCCGCCTCGAGCCTGGCGGGGCCGCCTGCTGGGCACACCGGCCGTCCACCAATGGCGCGCTGGGCTCAGGGAGTCAGGATCCCGTTCCCTGGCAGTGTCCAGCTGAGTGGCCTGTGGGGCACCCTCAGGACCCAGGGACCCAGCAGGGGCGCCCCGCCTGCTCCCCACTAAGGTGCCACAGCTCAGGGCGCTGGGCCTCACGGGGACCCGCAGCGGGGGCAGCCAGGCGGGCTCGGGACACACACAGCGCGGGGCCGGCGGAGGAAGCTGAAGCCAGCTCTCCTGTTTGCACGGCTGATGTGGGACCACCCGCGAGGGGGGCGGCGTGCTGGCCGGAGCCCGGCCCTGGCCCTGTGCTCGGCGGCGCTGGGGGCGAGGACTGGGCACGCGGCCGGGTACACAGAGGGCCCGGAACAGGCTCGGAGGGCCAGAGACCCCCGTCGGAGCCTGCTTGTTTACTTGGCAGAGTTTGCTCGGATTCCGTGGGATGCTCGCACGTGTGCGCTTCCAAGTTGCTCTCATGTTTTTAATCAGCCCCGCGATGGCGCGGCCGTGTGTGGCGGGGGGCCTGCCTCGCCCCGAGCCCGCATCCGCAGGGCTGACGCTGCCCGGGGCAGGCAGCCTCCGGGAGGTGGCCGAGCATGTGGGGAGGGGGGCTGGCGCCCAGAGGGCAGCACGCACTGGCGAGGACGTCGCAAGGGGACAGGCTGAAGGCGACGGGTTCGGTCCCTCCCTAAGCAGCTATGGCGGGGAGGACGTGGCCCCCAAACATCCACAGTGACAGCACTTTTTATGGCCTTTCCTCACGGGTGACAGGGAGAGCCTGGGTCTGTGCTCAGCTTACGCACGGCACGTTCAGCGAGAATTTTCTTCATGAAGCTGGTTTGTTGGTTTGCCTTAACCGTGGAGCCCCTTTGAATACTGCAGGGGAGTAGAAATCTGCCCCCCAGTACATCAGTTTGACTGCGCGGGGGCGTGGAAGACTGGGTGGAGAGAGTATGCCCCCCCCCCAGTAGATCCCGTCTCCTCCCTGGGAAGCAGGACCTGGCCTGCGTCCGTCTGTCCGCGGAGCCCTCCTGGGGGAGCCCTCCCTGACCTGCCCCCCCGCCCCGCCCCTGTGTCTGACTCAGCTGTTTAAGATGGGGCCAGAGACCGCTGCACGTGGCGGCTCCCCGTTTGAAGGGGCGCTCCTGAGTTTGTCAGACCCCCTCCCCTCATCAGCCTGTCTGCTGCTGACCTGACTGTTTTCCCACCTAGAAGTGTCCAGAGGGGTGGGGGGTCTCTTTTGGGCCCCAACAGAAACTGCTGAAGCTGAGACTTCCTGGGGAGCAGTTGTGCACCCTCCCCCGGCTGCGAGCACCCACCTGAAGGGCCATTCCAGAGCCCTCCGCAGTCCGAGGCACCGCGTGGACAGGCCAGCGGTCCCCGTGGTGCTACAGGTGTGACACCGCCACCACGTCACGAGCGGGTCAGGCCCAGAGACAGGAGCGCGAGCACCTTCCCCTCCGCGCCTGCCTTTTACACGCTCCCCAGCGGCGCCGGCCCACCTAGCGGAGGGGGGGGGGCCCGACAGGCCCTCGGGGCCGCGGCCCGCTCCGGCACCCTCCAGCTCTGCTCCCTGCAGCTCCCCCGACACCCGCGTCCTCCCGCTAAGCCCGTCCGCCCTCAGAGCGGAATTCCCCTTTCCTGTCAACAGATCGGCACTTTCTTTTTTATTTTACTTTTCGTTGGTTTGTTTCTTGCGGGGGAGCTAAACACGGGGCCTGCCGTGGTGCCTCTTTAAGGCAACAGGAAGGGGCAGCTTGGGGGGCTGTTTCATGAGGAGTCCGCTGGGCCCCACCTCCTGGGCTTGTGCGTGTAGCCAGAATTAGAAGTGGGGAGTCCGGGCGTCGCCTGCTCAGACGGGGCGTTTCTGCTGGGTTCTCACCCTGTTGCTCTTCCCCTCTCGTCCTGAGGGAGCCCTGAGCCCAGACCGCGGCCTCAGGCCCGTCCTTCTGGACAACCTCGGGAGTTAAGGCTGGTCTTTGCCTGGCCCCTGGCAGTCCCGTCTGCCTGCCGCCCTCACTCAGAGCGCCCGCCCCACACGGCCTCTCAGGGGCCGCGGCCTTCGCGCCCAAGTGCTGACCTCCGTCGTGGCTCTCTGGCGGGCCCTGACCGGCCAGGGGCCTCTGGGTGGAACCTGTGTTGCAGCCCGTCTCTGACAGGAGCCTCACGGCGCCTGCTGACCGTCCAGGGGGGCCACGCCCGGCTCGGGCCCTTCTCTTGCTGCTGACGTAGTCTCCCCTCATCGGTGCTTGTTACACAGCGGCCTGCCAGGGCAAGGGGCCAGCTGCCCTCCTGGTCCAGCCCTCCGGGAGCCCACCCACCCCAGGCACTGCTATCAGCCCTAACAAAGAGCAGGATCTGATAAACTAATCCCTGATGAGGTGTTAATTACTGATAAGTGCTTAATGTGCTCGCCTTCGAGGATTTTTGCATTTTAATAGGAGCAATTCCTTAACTGAAAGGAATGAATTTCTAATAGTCCTCGCTCCAGGGTGTTAAAAATGAAATTCAGGGGGATGCGGATGCTTCTGGTGTCATCCACAGGCTGTGGGTCCCTGCTCTGCTCTGAGGCTGGCTCTAAGCCACACGCGCCTCCAGGCCCAGAGAGCTCGCCCTTCCAGCGCCCCGGTCACCCTGAGCCAGAGGCTCGCGGTCAGCAGTGTGGCACGGGCTGTGGTCCGGCGCCGCCGTCCTCTTATAAATACCGAGATCTGGGAAAGGACCATGGACAAGGAGACACAAAAGGGGGGAGTGCGGGGTTTGCCCTGGATCTGGGAAACAGGAAGTGGCAGGGGCGGGTGGAGTGTGTGCAAAGCTGCGACGTTTGCAGAGCTAGGACACGAGAGCAGGTGTGGTGCCGGGCATAGGTGGGGGTGCCGGGCACAGGTGTGGGTGAAATGGAAGGGACCTACTCTCTCGGGCTAGCCGAAGTCTTCATCCTAATTTTCTGGCAGCCTCAGCACCACCCCAAAGGTGAGGACGCAGGCTGGGTGAGCCCCGAGGGGGGTGGCACAGCCAGGTGTGCAGCCACCTGCCCTCGTCTTCCTCTTGCCCCGGCCAGCAGTGTCGTGGAGCCGCCGTTGCCCTCTGCCCTTGGCACCTGTGCAGAGGTGGGGCTGGCTCAGGCCTGCCCCCTGCAGACCTGAGGATCCCCCTTCTCTCTGAGCTCTATTTCTATCTGGTTTTCTTCTGCTGCAAACTCTGTCATCACAGACTCAGCTGCCGGAAGCAGACCCCATCTCGTCTGGGCCTCGGCCCCAAGACCTCCTGCAGCCCCGCAGCTCCCCAGGAAGACCCATTCACCTTTCAGGACGCTGCATGCTAGTTAATGTCCTAATCTTACGGGACCTCGCTGCTGAAGGCCGTGGCGCCCCCCTCAGCTAAGAACCTCTCATTGCAAATGGTTCTGCCCGGCGGAGGCCTCAGGCTGACCCCGGCGTTGGTGCCCTCCCTGCGTGGCCCCAGCCCACACGCGTGCCTGTCCTCCCGGGGCCTCGAGCCAGGCCCCTCCCCGCGCAGCTGTGCAGAGCCAACCCCACGGGCTGGGGCGCCACAGGCGCCACCCGCTGTCCCAGCAGGCCCTGGACTCGGGCTGGTCAGCAGGGCCCCGTGACACCCAAGCATGACACCAGAGATCAGGGGACAGCACGGTCCAGGGGCAAGGAAAAGGCGCCCCCTCTGCTCATCTATCACTTTCCCAGAAGCTCCATTCCTCTGTGCTCTGTGGCCATCCCGGGAAGGAGATGAGCTGGAGAGGCGCACGGGCAGCCCCGCTCGCCCCGGCCGCGGATTTGGGGCTTTCCCGGAGTCCTCACGCAAAGGCCGCTTGGGATTTCACAGGGGCATTGAGGGAGACGCTGCTCACCCCGGGCCTCTGTCCTTGGCGCCCGGCCGCCCTGCCCGCACGCCCTCATGGGGTCAGTGCATCTTTTTAAGATGGACAGTTGCATCGCTAAGTTTGGAGGACCGAACCTTAAGGCGTGTCTGCGGGTTAGCAGAACACCGCACCGAAGATCCCACTGGCGGTGTGGACGCAGGCGTGTGGCCCGGCCTCCAGGGCGTCCAGGGCGACGCCGCCTCTCTGCGTCCGCGCCATCCCGTGGCCCTGCGGCCCCCGCCCAGGCCCATCCTCCTGCCGGCTCTCCGGCGAAGCTTCGGGAAAATCTGCCTTTGGGGAAAGACGGATTCACTGCCCTGACGTGGCTGCGGCTGTGTGCGCACGAGGTCTCAGTGAGGGTCACGGTCCCTATCCCCCAAAGCCAGACGGGGTTCAGACCATAATAAAGAAAGGCCCCAAGTAGCTGGTTTTCAGAGGTCCACAGAGCCTGCGCTCTGCACGCCCTCCTGGCGTGGGGGGTCCCCAGTGTGGCCCAGTCTGGCCCTCGGAGTATGTTTCTGATTAGAATTTAAGTTGCCTTTAAATTCTAGATTCTCCTGGTGGAGGATCCACACATGCTACCCATAGAAATCAGATGCCAGGCTGGCCCCGGACCAGGTGCGGGAGAATCTTGGCGGCGATTTGCAGGAAACATCCGCTCCCCGGGGGCTTGGGCAGGAGGGGTGCACGGGCACCTGTGGCCAGGAAGGGCCCAGGTCGGATCGCGGGGCAGGAACCGCACTGCTCACACCTCTGGAGGGAAGACGCACCCGCTCACCTGGCCCTGACGCCAAAGCTCCCGCCGCGTCCCTCACCTCTCTCCCCATGGCCCTCACCTCTCCCGCTGACCAGCTGACCAGTCTCCACGCTCCCTCTTGCTTTCTCTCTCCCGATGAAAGACGTCACTCGCCACCAGAATGATGAGGCTTCCCCGCCACTCTGGCTGCTGCTGGTGCGGGAAGACTCGGTCACAGGCTGGCTCTGCCTCGCACCCAGCACCCCCCAGCTCGCTCCTGGCCAGGGAGGTGGGCACTAGAGGGTGTGATTTGCCCAACAGTATGTCAGAGAAAACTAGGAATTGCTTAAATCCACAGCTTGCGAGCGGCTGGCTAAGCTGGTTACTGAGAGCAGCATCGAACTCTGGGGTCCGTTGACGAGAACTGACTTATCCTCCCAGAACTCGGCCGTGCGGGGACAAGCCCGCGTGAGTGTGTGAGCAGGACAGTTGGGGAGACGCTCACTGAGGCAGAACCTGCTTTTCAGAAGTCCCGCCCCTCTGAAAGACGGCAGGAGTTGTGGGGAAAACGCAGACGCAGCCATGGAGTCAACCCCGATGCCCTGGTGTGACCCGGGCGAGGCGGGAGCGCCCCTTAGTTCTGGGCATCATCTCCAGCCAGGGGTAACGGCGACAGTTTGTGAGAACGAAGAAAATGAAGTGACTGGCTTAGCAAAAAGTCTGGCTGTGATGACCAATGATTATTTTGCCAGCAATATTTTAACATATGCTGAGGTCTATATTTTCCAAAGTGGTTGTATAATTTAAAAAAAAATTTAGGGTCAAGGGATTATTTAACGCAGGAAAATTAATAATTTTTTTTTTTTTTTTTTTTACTAAAGCATCAAAGAGCTGGTTATTTTAAAAGTACTTGTCCACACAACTCGAGTCAAATCTTGGGAAAATCCCAGTGCCCAGGGGCATGGAGACCAGCTGGCCTCTTGGGGGAGGGAGTTGCCAACAGCACCGGGGCCCTGGGTGCAGACCCCCTCGAAGCACTTGATAAGGAGTTGGGTGAGCTGACTCATCGCCCTGCTGGGCGGGCTGGTGGCTCGTACCTCCCTGCTGGGGATCGCCAGAGGGTGACACGCGGAGAAGAGGGGGTGGCAGGACCCAGGGCTGAGGAGCTCTGGGGGGCAGCAGGACACCGTTAGGAAAGGAACAGGAAGGGCCAGACAAAGACACGATGCCCGAGAGTCTCCCAGACAGGTAGGATCAGACTCAAATCTCAGATGACGTGGTCTAAAGAGAGTGTAGAGGGGCTTCCCTGGGGGCAGAGGGGTTGAGTCTCAGTGCTATGAAACTGTCCGCAGCCACTGCAGCACAAGTTCGATCCCCAGCCAGGGAGCTTCCCACATGGCGCAGCAGACCCCTCTTGGGTCCCCGCTGCTCCCCTCAGCAGTGTATTTCCATTGATCCACCTGTTCTGCTCCCCACTCTGTCTCTGGGGAGTCCTCTCACCCCCACACACCTCTGGCCTGCACCCCAGCTCTTGTGTGCATAAATAAATCTTTAAATAAAAAAGAGAGTGTGGAGAATGAGGGAAAGGAAGGAACAATCTAGAAACGTCTCCTGGGGAACAGCAAGAGATTGGAGGCCCGGGAGAGGAGGAGGGAGCCCAGCACCCTGGCACCCCACCGCCAGGGCGTGAGGTCCATGACCGGGAGCGTCCGTCCTTCCTGAGAGGGGCCTGGGCCAGAGGGACAGTGCTGGCCAAAGAGAGGCCCGACCCAGACCTGGAGACAAATGAGTGAGCCAGTGTGGCTGACTCAAGTGTGTCTCCACGCCCTCGGCCCATGCCCGGGGGCTCTCAGGCGGTGACTGGCTCCTGCCCGGGACGGTCCACCTGAGCTGGGCGTGGGCAGCGCATGCTGGGTGCGAGGTGGACTTCAAAGACCTACGTGAATGAAATGTAAATGATGACAACACATAACCAAGCCGTAATCGCACTGACTCAAATTGAAATAATGCCCTGCCATCTCCCAAAACATCACCTCATTTCATTCCGAATTAATTTTCTTAAACACGCAGGCTAATTGAATGAGAGACAGCGCTGGGAAGAGATCTTCCTCACATTGGGCCTTCATTCTCCAAATATAAAATTCATATATTTTCTCAACAATTCATTAGCCGGGACCCCCTCCAGGGATGGCAAGTGCAGCAAGGAAATTAATCCCTAAATGAGAAGTTCCTGCCAAAACCTCTCCCACGTGGCACAGGGTTATCGAAGAAAGACTCCCTCACAGGCCCGACCTCGGGAAGGGACGCGCCCCAAGTGTGAATATTTATCAGGCGGCTCTCGAGAACAAGCAGCCAATCATCATTAGATCCTTTGGTATTCATTATAATAAAATTAATCTTGATTAATTCATTCATTATTAATCTTGCATTCAAATGCAATTCCTTAGAAATTGCATTGTGATTTAGCAATTCATTTGCATGCCCAGACTGAGCCCATTTCCTCAGGCGCAGCTCTCCACGGTGTCAGGGAGTCAACGGCAGGCCCGGAAGGTCCGTTCATCTAAGAACATCCCAGGAAAAAGGAAGACCAGCCACAGAGCGGCAGAGGGGCCTCCGCCTCACCCCCGCAGCCCTGGCAGGCGGCTGGCCCTCCGGCCAGGTCACGCTCAGGTGCGTGCGGTTCAACCGAACTCTGCAGGTTTCTCATTTCTACTCAGCATCTTAACTAGCTTCCAGAAAAACGTGGCCATATAAGAAATTCTCAATAAATAGGTCGCTGCTCCCGGCATCCTGCCCCTGGACCCTCCGCTCATCCCAGGGGGACCCAGACATGGCCCCTAGCGGTCAGCAGCCATGGTCGGGGCCCCCTCGCCTCCCGATGGGTCTCGGGGACACCTGCTCAGCAGCCCGGCCTCCTCCACGCACGTGTGAGCTGCAGAATCGGGCCTCGGCGCCGGGGTGAGGGCGTGGGGTCGGCGGGCCAGCTGCCAGGAAGTGCTGGTGTCCGCAAATGTCCATACGTCCGCAGAAGTGCCGAGGCTTTAATTATTCATCCACCTCCGGGGGACATATGCAGGTGCCAGGGACGCCAGCAGCCTCCGCCATGGCCCAGGACTTGCTGATGTTCTTATTTTAAAGGCTGCACACCGGAGCCTTCTGTCCACGAGGGGATCAGAGCAGTCCTCATCCCAGGCAGGCTCAAGGCCCCCACGCGGGGGCCCCCACACAGGCTGCCCCCTGCCGGGCACCGAGGCCTCCTGGGGGAGCCCCGTCGTGCCCCGAAAGGCACGACTGGCCTTTCACTCAAACAGGTACCAGCTGGAGCCCGGGTCCTGCTTAGGACCGGCCTGTGGCGTCGGTGTGCAGGTTCTGGCGGGGCAGCTGCAGGCCAGAGAGCCGAGGACACTGCTCACAGCCGTGTCCCGGGCGGCCACCAGGCCTCGAGGCAAGGCCTGGCTTCTCGGCTGCTCGTGGGAGGACACCCCGGGCCAGCAGTCACGAGAACTCTCTGGGGGTGCCCTTAGGGTGTCCCCAAGCGTGGTCTCTGGTCCAAAGTGGCTCCAAAACACAGGCGTTTCAAGGCAACAGCACGAGCAGCTTCGAAGAAGCACTTGGGGAGTCGCTCTGCTTGGGTGGGGGGGGTGCCCAGGAGGCACCGAAGGTCCCTGGGGGCCTCGGGAAGATGGGCATTCACCAACGCCCAGACGTCTGTGCCCCCAACGACATGCCTGGAAAAACAGTGACAACGTCGTGAGGAACAAAGAAGTGTGTGTGCCCAGAGACAGCGTTCTGGGTCAAAAATGCCCTGTTCGGCGTATTCGAACAGGCATGTGCTTGCTGGGTGTGTGGATTAAATATATATTCCAAAGAAGGCATCACCACGCCTAGAATAATGCCAAAATAACAAAATATCACTTGGAGCACTTGGATGAAAAGTGTTATAGTTGTTTGTAACAATGGGCACCAGCATCTTATCTAGAACCTGCCTCCCTGGTTATCACACGTTGTGTGTTACATCACACCTCGCAGACTTCAGGTGTGGACACCTCGCCCAAGAGCCCACAGTCCACTCCAGCTGGGCCACAGGAGACCGCAGCAGCTCGGCGCCCCCAGGCTGTCTCTCTGTACTCTGACCGTGAGGTAGGGGAGGCAGCAGGTGTGGGGCAGACCCCGGATGGGGCCACCCATAGGAAGTGTGTGTCTCCTGGATGCCGCAGCCCGTGCACATGTGATAAAAGCCCGTGCTCGCTTGTGTGTAATTATGTCTATAGCTGAGGTTACACGGTTAAATTGCTCTCAGATGCTGGAAGACAAAAGAGGGAAAAGGATACTTTGCTCTGAGACTTGCTTTTCCAGACACAGAAAACTGCCTGCGAGTGATACCTGTGTGTTCCCCCGGGCTGTGCGCAGGGCTGGAGGGCTGCAAATGGGGGAGGCCCCACCGGAAATGCAGACTTCCAGGTGCTGAACAAAGCCTTCTTCGTGCTTGTAAGCGTGTGCGCTGTCTGAAGCTCGAGCTGGACCTCAGCCGAGGCCACGCTTCTCGGCCCTAGCCCACTCCTCGGTCAGTGAGATTAGACTTGATTTCGTCTTGGCTCCCAAGCCCCACACAATCTCGTTTCCCTTCTTAGTCATAAAGGAGCAGGTTTGAGTTTTCTCCTGCGGCCTGGCACACACACATTCTGAAGCAGCCACCGCTGGCCAGGTGAGCCTTTGCTAGAACCTCCCCTCAGAGGTGGGGTGTGCCTCATCCAGGAGTGCAACCAGCAGCAAGTCTTTGGACTTAATGTGTAAAGAAGAGATTGTTTTTTAGGGGAAGACCCTATTCATCAGTGGATACAAATAACAGTTGTTGAGAACTGCTTATTCTTACACATCTCAAAAAAAAAAAAAGCGTGGAAAGAAAATACCGTCTACTGGTATGTAAAACTCTTTGTATCTTGGCTTAAAAATAAAGTAACTTACCTTAAATTAAAAATAGAATAATATTCTATTCTCCAAAGACAGAGACCAATTCCAAAGACATGATTAGAAGAGGAATCTAAATAGTTTTAGGTGAGAGATTTTCAAGCCCAGGCCTCTAAATCGACGTCTAGCGCGGTGCCAGCAAACGACTCTTTGGAACGCCAGACACAGAATCAGGCGAGAGGAGAACGTCTCCCTCTGCAATGATAATCTAAAGCCTTTTGATCGTTTTCACGTCTTTGGAAGGAGACACTTCTAATTTCCCATCCACATCTACAGATTATTTGCAATATCCCATGTATTACCTTAGCAACACACTCCCCGCCATGCACCTCCCACTGGTCAGCAGTTTCCACTGTGATTCTCTGAAAGCCCTGGCATCTTTGTCATGCTCAGACTCAGCCAGTTGCACGAGGGCAGACAGCAGCATCCGTGGGGCTGAGGCCTGTGCTGTCACCGCCTCTCTCCGGGGTGTGGGTGGCGTCTAGGGTGGCTCCCGGCTCAGCCCGGCGGGCGCTGTCCCCCGCAGCCACGCTGCCTGTTTTGTCCCCAGGATTCCTCCCAGGGCGGGTGCTTACGGTGGGAGGAACATCCCGCCCAGGAGTCACACAGACGCAGGCCTGGTGGGGGCGCTGCTGCTGGTCCCGCGCAAACTCACGCAGCGCGCTTAGCAAGGTGCGAACGGCCTTCCACAGCGGCTGGCCAGGCGCGCTCCCACCAGCCCTTAAGGGGCCCGGGTTTCAGCACCCGCAGCAGGACGAGAGTCGCTCCTGGGACGCGTCACCTAGAGGAGCACGCGCGTTCCTGATGTAGCGGACGGAAGCAGCGCGCTCCGCGGAGGCAAAGCTCTCAAAGGGCTGCCCCACACCGCCTGGTGTTTCCGCACACGCACACAGCGCCCCTGTGCACACAGCCCCCCTGCACACACAGCCCCCCCTGCACAGCGCCCCCGTGACACAGCACC
>PVIJ01025248.1:0-10955 GCA_004024925.1 Scalopus aquaticus
ACTTATAACAGGACTATAGGGAGGCCGGGTGGGAGAGAGACACTCAGCGGTGGGGGAGGGGGGAGGGGAGGATAAGGGCACAAAATGGAAGAGAGGAGAATACAGGGGACCATGGAGATGGATCACGGGTGAATTGGTGGTGGGCTGCCCAAGGGGAATACAAAATGTAAAAGACATAAATAACAATAAAAAAAAAATGTTGTTTAAAAAAAAAACACTGATACTGAGCCACTCTTACATATTAGAAGAGGGTTAAGACATGTAATTTTCAAATTGTGCTCTTTCAAGATGGACAGAATCTCCCCACTCACTTTCTATCCCCCTCCCTGGACCTTTCCCAAGACTTGCACAATTCCCATATCTACTATCCCAAACTCATGTGGGTTCTTAAATGGTGATTTTCACCTCGTAGTTAACTCCATGAAATCATAAAGACTGGAAGGTGAGGGCCTCAATTCCCCTGCTTCTTCCTGGAAAAAGTAAGAGCATTCTTATAAAACGACAGCAGAAGTGGTTCAGCAGTCAGAGGTCATTACCACATTAAGAATTCCACTATATGGGGGTCTTCCTGGTGGCCTAGGAGTTTAGTGTCAGTGCCATCACAGCTAAGGCCTGAGTTCAATCCCCAACCAGGGAGCTAATCCACACATGGCGCAGCAGACCCCTCCTGTCTCACCTGTTGCTCCCCTTAGCAATGTATTTCAATAAATCCTCCTGCCCTGCTCCCTACTCTGTATCTGGTGAATCCTCTCACCCCTCACACCTCTGGCCTGTATTTCAGTTCTTCTACATTAAAATAAAATAGTAATAAAATAATAATTTAAAAAAGGAATTTCACTGTGTGGACTATGGCAGGGGACTATGTGTGCTTTGGTGGTGGGAGAGGTATGGTGACCACACCCGAGGGAAGAAATTCTATACTGTCAAAATATTAACAAGGATGTAAAATGGCACCTCATTTAAAAACTAAATAAATTATTAGTTCTGTAATAATAGCATTATCACTTAGTCTCTCAGAGCCTCCTCAGTTTCTCATCTTCTAATCAATGAGTTGACTCTATATAGACTCCTAACAAGGAAAAATGAAGAATCCCAATTGTATTGTAGGGAAAACTGACTCTGGAGTCAGGCTGATCTTGGTTCCTACCTTGATTGGTGGACATGGTGATTCTGTGCTCTTCTAGGTAATTTACTTAACTGCTGTGAGCCTTTGCTTCCTTATATATGAAATAAGGATGACCAATGAGGGGCTACAATGAGAATCATTAATTTATGCATTCACATATTTCAAGTGCTGAAGAAATACCTGCCTCATGGCGGGTTCTCATTATTAGAGTTCATTAACTCAAGCCCCAAGGTATATTTTTAAGACTTTGCCATTTAATATTAACTTCATTTTGGGTCCTACAGGAAACTGCTTCCAAAAAGGAGAAAAGATTTATAATCTGAATAGATCAGCATTTCATAAAGCACAATGAAGCATGCAAGAGGCCCTATCAAAAACCATAAATAAGCCACCGCACATGAATGACACAGTCAACCCTCAATTACTCATCTAAGGAAGGAAAGCAGATGCGGACAGTTCACTAGAGTGAAAAATCAAAAAAAAATCTCAGACTTATCATGACCTTTGCATTGAATTCAGACATAGGGTATGTCCAGGGAAAGGAACTTTAATGTATTTCCCATAGGAAATCTGACGCAGGACAACCCTGCCCATGCACCTTACCTATACCTCCTCCTACACAAAAACTAAGCAGATCCTCATAGAGGCTGGTTCAAAGAGAATGGGGCAAGCCAGGCTGCACTTACTCACATTCCCCCAACAGCAGAAATAGTTTTTCATTGAACAAAATCTGCATGTATGGTAAGTATAAATGAAGTTAAATATGATATGATATGAAATATCAACAAAGCAAGTGGGTGAGTTATCACAGAAACATCAAAATACATGGAATCAAAACACAGACAATGCATATCTGGGTGTGATGTCCTCTGACAATAGTTCATATTAGTTGTGTGATGACAGAGCTATACAATGGAGATTATGTTAGTGTGGTCTCCAGCCAGAAGACTGTCCACAGGAATACAGTCTCATAAAGCACTTGTGTTGGACACTGAATGGAAATTAGACACCGAGGGCACTTTGTTCAGCTGCACAGACATGTTAAACTCTAGACCTTTCTTTTGAAATTCCTAAAAATTGCAGTCTAGTGTTTTCCTCACATTTGCAGAGACAAGCCTCTATTGGCTAAAAAAAAAAAAAAAAAAAACCCAAGCGAAACAGAGTCTCCTCCAGACTGTGAACATGGTTTAAAAAACACATTTCATTGTTCCTCTCCCTCTATCCATACTCCTTGCAATGTTTTCCATTAAGAGGTAGAGTTTGGGCCTCCCTAGTGGCACAGCGGGTTGAGCAGAGCTGTGGAGCTGTTGGCAGCTGCAACACGAGTTCCATGCCCGGCCGGGGAGATTCCCACATGGCGCAGCAGACCTCTCCTGTCTCGCCCACTGCTCCCCTCAGCAGTGTATTTTGGTCAATCTACCTGTTCTGCTCCCCACTCTGTCTCTGGTGAACCCTCTCATTGCCCCATGTCTCTGGCCTGCACCACAGCTTGTATGCAAAAATAAATAAATCTTAAAAAAAAAAAGGGAAGGAAAAGCGCACAAAATGGAATAGAAAAGAACACAAGGGACCATGGAGATGGATCACGGGTGAATTGGTGGTGGGATACCCAAGGGGAATACAAAATGTAAAAGACATAAATAATAATAAAAATATATATTAAAAAAAAACACTAGGGCCTCCCTGGTGGTGCAGCGGTTAAGTGCTGCGCTGTGGAGCTGTCGGCAGCGGCGACGCAAGTTCGACGCCCGGCGGGGGAGAATCCCACATGGCGCGGCAGACCTCTCCTGCCTTGCCCGCTGCTCCCCTCAGCAGTGTATTTCTGATCTGCCTGTTCTGCTACCCACTCTGTCTCTGGTGAACCCTTTTGCCACCCCACGCCTCTGGCCTGTACGCCAACTTGTATGTATAAATAAAAAATAAATCTTTAAAAAAAAAAAAACTAAAAAAAATGCCTGAAGTTACAATAGCCTAAAAATGAAAGGGAAAACAGAAAATAAAAACAAAAAAGGAAAAGCAATTATGTTACGGAGGTGGGATTATGAATGAATTTATTCTTTCGTCTAAATTTTCTCTAAACATTGTTATTATAAATAAACCGGATGTTCAAAAATGCCTCTAAAAAAATCTTAAAAAAAAAAGAGGTAGAGTTTATTTCCCTGCCCCACTCATCAGGACTGGCCAGTGACTTGCTTTGATCAACAACAGAGACTGTTTCAGAGTCTAAGCCTTAACATGCTTTGCAGCTGCTCTGCTCACTCAGAGACTTGCCCAGTGGTCACGAGAACCTGGGTTACCTGAGGTAGAATGCCAGTCCATACTGAGCAGAGACAAGTTCTCTCCACGGAGGCCATTCTATTTACGAGCCACAAGACCAGCCAACAATTGATGAAGACAAATAAGTCAGCCCTGCAGAGAACAGCAAATCCATCTAGGAGGGTCCCGACCAAATTCCCAACCAACAGAACTGTGAGGTAAATCAGTGGTTGTTGTTTTACGTCACTGTGTTTGGGGTGATTTCCTCCCCAACAAGAGCTGACTGATACACCACGCAGGAAGAGATGTTTGAAAAACAAGCTTCAGTTTGCAACTTGGATAACCCCCCTGACAGGAGGATTTCTGGGTGAAGGGCTGAATTTTGAGACTAGAGGAAGCACCTTCTAAAGGTGGGTGAACAATACCAAGACTCGGCAGTACTTCCGGAGCAAAGGGTATCATTTCACCTCAGAACACAGTGGTTGTCAGAGGGGGCTATATTCTAACGGTTTTTCTACATTCATTAAATGGCTACGTGAACAACTAGGGTGCCTTTTCTAAGAAATAAAGTGTAAGTTCTATAATCTCCAGCAAAGTGACTTGCTGTAGTTCAATAATGCTTCACATGTTTACAGAATTTGCCCAGAGAAAGCCTGATGTAGACTTCTGGTTGTCTCATGTCAAGACACTCTTTCAATTTGATGGTATCAACCACTGGGAAATTCTGAGAGCCCAGAATGCCTCTGAGAATTGGGCTAAAATGACCACCTTGTTTTCATTTTACTTATAGCTTCCTCTGTTGATTCCCTAAAGAGAACAAGATTATTGACAGACACATCCCTTCACAAAAGCACTTGTCAAGGCAATTTACTTCAGTCTTGTTGATTATAATTTAAAAAGAACCAACAGAAGTCAACATAAACCTTCAAAACTTTTATAGGCAGCAGACCACACAAAAATACATTGTTTCTGTTCCTCTAAAAAGCAAATCTAGAACCATAGAAAATGCTGGGCTTCAGAGGACATGGACAAAAACTAGACCAGGTGATGCCTGCAAAGTAGGTACCACTTAGACACCTAGGAGGAAAGAGAAAGGTTCATTTTGTTTAGAAGTAATTTTAGGGGGCAGGGGTGAATAGTTTAGGTGAAGATTTTGAATCTAGATAATGTCCAAGAGGATCAGATTAGGGAAAGCAAAGAGAACACAGGAACATGTAGGAGAAGACACAATTCTTGGAACAAAATCCAGTTCAGCCAGAAGCTCTGTACTGGTCATTTCTGCTTTAATGATTCCTAAGAGGAAAGAGAGAGAAGTGAACAGCTGAAGGGAAAGATAAACACTCTCACTCCTTTCATCCTGAAAAAGGGTGTGAGGTCCCTTTTCCCTCACCTGTGACAGTGCTTTGGGTTTTGAGAGAGCCGATGACAGAAATGTGCTCCCCTCTCTTTAGTCCTCACACTCCAGAGGCAATAGATTGACAAAAGTCTCCATTTCCACAGGTATCTGCACCTTCCCAGCCCACTCTCATCCTGGCCTGCCAAGAAAGGAATAGCTTAGAGCTAATGGCTCTTGGATAAGAGCAGTTTGATGGAAGGGACAAAAAATTGAGAGAGCTGTGTAGTCAATATCAGGCTCTCCAAGACATAAAGACAATGAGCAGTTGACCTTTTGGGTGACTGCCTCACAGCTCAGCTCTCGTCTGAAAATCGGGTCTCACCTGCTCTCTCAGAGTTAATGTATCATAAGAGCTCTCTGTTCAGGCAGACAGAATAAAAACAGTCGTCTCTTCCTGACAGTCTTCTTTCTACCTTGTGCTCTTCCATCGGTGCTGTCTCTCCTGCTGCATCTGATGCTCAAAAGAAAATGTTAAGGACCTTGCTTTGTGCCTGTTTCAGGTTACCAGTAACCAATGTTATGACCGGACCCATCACTGCAATTCTTATGATTCCAAGATGCCCTTCAGCAATAACCATCAGCTTTGAAAATATAAAGGTCTATTACTTATAAGACCAGTATATTACACCGTCACCAAGGGAGATATGAGAGGGACAGAGAATAGGGCTGGGGTCATTTTTATTGCGGTTGAAGGAAGGAGTCTAGAGTTTCAAAGGCTTTCTCTTTATTGGTAGTGAAATTAAAACATAAGATATAACACTTGGGTTGTAAAATGCAGGAAGAAAATGGAGGGATGGGATGGAAGGAAGGGAGGAAGAAATAAAGGAAGGGAGGAAGGGAGAGAAGGAGAGAGGAGGGAGGGAAGGAGGGGGGAGGGAAAGAGGAAAGAGGGAGGGAGGAAAGGAAGAAGGGAGGACGGGAGGGAGGGAGGGGTAAAAATGACAAGTGATGCCCAAATGGACAGATATTTAAATCAACGAGAACCTAGAAATCAAGTGTTTCCAAGTAGGGAGGCACCTGGCTCTTTATCTAGTGATGTGGCTGGCAAAGTGTTTATTTGCATGAAGCCTCTTTGAAATAGATGCCCGGACTTCAGAACGTAAGTCAAGCACTTGCACTGTGAAAAGAAATGCCAACTATCAGGGTTAACACTGCAGATGTGAATAGAAAAACTTCCACTTTATGGAAATATCCACAGAGAACCTCAAGGCCACACAATATATGCCACAGCCAGTTAATTCTGTTGGGTAGCAAAGCTCTGTGACTAGATCCCAGGAATAATCAGGCAAGAGGCAGAGGGCTATTTCCCAGACAGGCTGTCTCACACCATCACAACCGTGCCCGCCTTGGCAGTGTTTGGTCCAGCCCAACAATGAGGAAACGAATCAGCCAGCAGGAGTACCATCCACTTAAAACAAAGGACAGTTCGATGTTACAAAGCATCATGGGTTTTTTTTCCCATTCAAAAGTCATACCCTTCTCCACCCACAATTAAGTTGTAAGATGTTACCCAGTTGGAATTCTGGTTTCCTTCTACTCATTACTTTCTGAAAATTTCTCCTAAAACACTTGAGTCTGTGTCACTACAAAGAGCATGCCTTCAAAACAGCCAACAGAAACTTATCTCGCTTGCAAGTTTTTCTGAACTCCTGCCTTGCCCGCTGCTCCCCTCAGCAGTGTACTTCAGTAGATCCTCCTGTTCTGCTCCTCACTCTGTCTCTGGTGACTCCTCTAACCTCCCCCCACACATACACCTCTGGCCTATACCCCAGCTCGGATGCATAAGTAAACAAATCTTTGGGAAAAAAAAAAGGAAAGAAAGAAAAGCTTCAAGATATACATAACTTTGTGATGGTGCAAGTGTGAATTGGTGGTGGGAATTTTACAGAGATTACACCAGAGAAGAGAAAGCATACATTGTAGAAAAAGGAAGAATGATGTGAAGTATATATAAAATTAAAAATAAAACCTGTGAGGGGAAAAAGAAATATATAACTTCAGTAAGTGGGCAAGTTTAGTCATTTAAATAATGAATTTCACTGACATATGCCATGTGCCTTAGAATTCTGGCAACTGAAGTCTAGTACAAGTCAAAATTCTGGAATACTGCTCCAGTTTGCAAAGTTCCAGGCAAATGTTTCCAGAACTCTGAATGTGGTTGAAGTAGAAAGAACAATAGACTAAGAACTCAAGGAACAATATTCTGGTTCTGACTCTATACCACTACCTTCCTACCCTCAAGTAAACTGCTTCACCTACTGGAACCTCAGCTGTCTCATGTAGCATATAGAAGAATAAGCTATGCACAACATATTGCACACGTATGTACATGTATGTAGAACTGGCTGCTGTGTCAAGAAAGGGGTATTGTATGGAAAAGCTTAGTATATTGCAATGTCATGCAATTTTAGCTATTTGTTATTACTCAGACTCACTCTTTGCCTCATTTCCCCCCTTAGAGATCCTGAAACAAGGATTTATTGTATATGTTCATAATTTCTTTGGAAACATTATCCCTGGAGCCAAGAAGTAAGGGCTATGGAAGGGCAATTGGGAAAAAACAAAGACCAGCACAGGATGAGTTACAGAGTTGGCCATCACTATGGGCTACTGGCTACTGGACCCCCAGACCATCCCTGGACACCTACCGAAGTAGATATCAAAACCATCCACCAGGAAAGTGAAGGGAGAGGTGTCCACCAGTTTCTATGTCACAGTGACCACGAGTGGCACTTTTTTGTACAGGTAGCCCACATCATTATATCAGGGGGTCTATGGTGAGAAGTGAGAGGGGTGAGCACACATTTCACCCCTACATAAAGCTGATCTGACCCCACACAGAACTGGTTACCACATAGTGACTGTAATGAAGTAAGGCTTGAGATGACCTGCAGTGGTTAGCACACAAAGGATGTTCTACAGAACCCTAATGAAAGATCATGACCTTTATTATCTCTCTCTTAGGATAACCAAGACAAGCAAGTTTAGAGTCGTTACAATAGGGAGGAACACAGTTCCAAATTATATTGGTTTCTTGTCCTATGTACAAAAAGGTGGTCACCTGATCTCATTTTATCAAACTTCTGCTGTCTTCCCTCATTCCTTCCTCCTTCCATTGCCCCACCCTGAAGCTACAAGCAACAAGATTTACGTAGAATCTCTAGTTAAAACATTTTTCCAAGACAGCTCAAGACTGGCTGACTGACGTGGCACATGCCTGTGTATATGCATGTGCATGGAATGAAGTGGAAAAAATAGAAGTGGAAGACTTGATAACTACATGGCCACAAGTTTTTGCCTTCCCAACTGTGGCTAGGAGGTAATTCAACCATGAAGTGCCATTCTGACGCAGTCAGACCGAATCTGTAATCAGATAAGATACACAAATTAGCTTTTGGATGACTTTGTTCTCCACATTTAGGAAAAAAATCTCAGTGGACAATGTTGCACAGAAGTGAAGTGTCACACGCCTTTGGTGTCAGACAAACAAGGATTCTTTTTCTTGTGCTGGCACATGCGGCTGAGTGATCTTAACCCCTCGAAACCCTTATTTTCTCATCTGTAAAAAGGGCTCAAAATGAGGGAGAAAAGAGCACAAGGGACTATGGTTCACAGGTGAATCAGTGGTGGGAAACCTACAGGGAATACACAGTAATGTAAAGGAAGATGAGAAGGAGAAGGAGGAGGAGGGAGAGGTAGGGGTAAGGGGGAGGCAGAGGGAGGGGGAAGAAGAGGAGGAGGGGGAGGTGTGCCGGAGGAGGAGGAGGAAAAGAAATATCTTAAAACCAAAGGAAAAAAACAGAGTATTGAAACCAGCGCCACAGAGTCATAGTGAAGAACAGAAATGAGATTTGGTATGCGTGCTCACTTTAAACAATGCCTCCAAAATAAATGTTCAATAAAAGGTTGTTATTATCATCATCATAGACAGCATTATTAATCTGCAAATTTCTGGTGCTTACAGAAAACAAGCTAATGTTCCCAGCCCCAAGTCGAGAATACTGAAAACCACAGAGAAAAGACACAACAAACAAAGAGAACTTCCAGCTTGGGGTTATGTTTGCCAGGTCTTGGAACTCAGTCCACTCAAGAAACACTTATTGAGCACCTACTGTGTCCCAGGCACTTTATGAGGTGCAGTGGACAACACAGATAAGACTAGAGTCTTCTCAATTCAATGGGCCGACACTCAGTCTCATCCCTACTGTTGACTTCATTTTGTCTCAATTTATCCTTTCATTCTCTATTTTAGTGGCATTCTAAGATCTGGTAATTAGGAAATTAAGAGTTTGATATTATTCTTATACATTTTTCTAAAATAGCTATAAATAGCTCTAATTATATCATCATCATCAACGCTGAGTGATCTTAATGTTTTATTTTCTGTTATTAATGTATAATTTTCTGATGCTCATGTTTCAGTAACAAGTAATGTTCAGCCATTGCTATATTAAAAAGAGTGTGTTACAAAAACCACCTATTTGGAAACATTAACCCAGTACATTGCCAAGCACAACAGCTTGCCAACAGAGAACAGCTGAATAAATGAATGAATAAATCAATCACCCCTGAATTTGACTCTTAGAAGAATCCAGGTGGGAGATGGGGGGTCCCAGATTGACTTCTGAAATTCCTTCCTGAGCTAACTAATTAATGCTCATTAAATGATCAACTAAGCTATCAATCCCATGCCTAAATCTGGATCAAGCTGAAAGAAAAGGCTGGAACTGGATACTGAAATCCCTGCTTGAAATTCCAGACAAAGCGTGTCTGAAAAGGAAGCGACATTTGTAATCCCCAGGCTGCGATTGAGGAGACCTCTAGTTCCTCTAGAACTTCGTTAACATCCTCCCCTCATGGCCCATTACCCTCTAGGAAACAGTGAAGGGTCTGGCAACTGTCTTTCACTTACTCCTTCCTTCTCTTAAAGGAAGAAAAGTGCTTTTAGGCTGAACTCTAATGGAACTGGAATATGTCTCTGCTTTAGTTATTTGAGTTAATACCACTTAACCCTCCCAAATCCAGCTGTTGTCTGAGCTCTGGGATTGGCATTCATAGTGAGAACTCAGCAAGAGCAAGGGACAAAGAAGGGGTTCAGAGTTGCTTCTTGAACTGCACAGTCTATGCCTTGGACACCCCAAGTCTTAGGGTTAAATTTAAACGGCCAGCTTGGTTCTTTGAAAAAATAAACAAAATAGACAAACCACTAGCCAGGCTTACCAAGAAAAAATGAGAGAAAACACAAATAAATAGGATCATAAATGAAAAAGGAGAAATCACAACGGTCACAGCAAAAATAAAAAAAATAATCAGAGACTACTATAAACAGCTATACGGAAACAAGTATAACAACCTAGAGGATATGGACAAATTCCTAAACTATACAATCACCCAAAACTAGACAAAGAAGATATAGAACACCTAAACAGACCAATCACAAATAGTGAAATTGAAACAGTAATTAAAAACCTCCCCAAAAACAAAAGCACAGGACCAGATGGTTTCACAAATGAATTCTACCAAATATTCAAAAACGAAATAAGTCCCTATACTACACAAACTCTTTCAAAAAATTGAGAAGGAAGGAGTACTACCAAACACATTCTATGAAGCAAATATTACTCTAATACCAAAACCAGACAAAGACAATACAAAAAAAGAAAACTACAGACCAATCTCCCTAATGAATACTGATGCAAAAATATTCAACAAAATCTTGGCCAATAGGATCCAACAATGCATCCATAAGATAGTACACCACGACCAAGTGGGATTTATGCCAGGGACACAAGGATGGTTCAACATCCGAAAATCAATCAATGTAATCCAACACATCAACAAAAGGAAAAATAAAGACCATATGATAATATCAATAGACGCTGAGAAAGCATTTGACAAAGTGCAACACCCATTTATGATAAAAGCCCTTGAAATCCTTGGGATAGAAGGAACATACCTCAACATAATAAAAGCCATACATGACAAACCCACGGCCAATATTATCCTCAATGGTGAGAAGCTGAAGGCCTTTCCCCTAAGATCAGGCACAAGGCAAGGATGTCCACTCTCACCATTACTTTTCAATATAATACTGGAAGTCCTAGCCAGAGCAATTAGACAAGAGAAAGACATTCAAGGGATTCAAATAGGAAAAGAAGAAATTAAACTGTCTCTATT
>PVIJ01025249.1:0-10954 GCA_004024925.1 Scalopus aquaticus
GATTAAGGAAACTAAGACTGCTCAAATTACTCAATTTTTAAATTTACCTTTTGCCCAAAGTTTATGACAAAATACACACTAAATGTTTAATTACTATGCTTAGACACCTGGAGTCTTTCCAGATATTTTTTTATTTGTGCATTTTTTACTGAGGTAACATTGACCTGCAATACTATATGTGATCTCAAGGTATAGGTGACTTTAAATGTAATGTCAAAAAATAAAGTGATAGGTCCTCCATGCCCCTTTAAAGGTGTAAACAACCAATATTTCTGGCAATGGTTTTCCATCAAGAACTTGAATTCACTGAGTTAGTGCGGCTTGCGTAGAAATCCCGCTTGGTGCGAAATGCACTGTTCAGGCCTTCTGAGCCCAAACACGGTTATCTCACAGGTTCAAAATCTTAAAACACCGAAGTGAAACAAAGGTAAATGTTACTTAGTTTGAACTGCAAATTCAGATGGTGGTAAATCTTTTTCATAGGTAGTGAATTGAAACTGTTTGTGCTTTTTGCCAAGTCATCCAGCGTGGAGCCAAAGCAACCTAAGAAGCATTTTAGCATTGAGGCTTTATACAAAGAAAGAGAATATTAAAGGCTAGCAGTGAGACACACGTATATATTACTTATTTATTACTGATACATGACATAGTTGTCAGTTTTTCATCTAGACCTTGAACTCACTGAGTTAGTGCGGTTTGCATAGAAATCCCGCTTGGTGCGAAAAACACTGCTTGAGGCGGTCTGAGCTCAGACACAGTTTTCTCACAGTTTCAAAATCTCAAAACCCCGAAGTGAAACAAAGGTAAATGTTATTTAGTTTGAAGTGCAATTTCAGCTGGTGGTAAATCTTTTTCCTAACTAGTGAATTGAAATTGTTTGTGCCTTTTCCCCAAGTCTCTAGCTTGGATCCAAAGCACAATGGGAAACATTTTAGCAACAGAGATTTACACACAGAAAGAGAATCTTAAAGCCTAGCAGTGAGACACACGTAATTGTTACTAAGTTTTAGCTGAATAATGACATAGTTTTCAGTTTTTCTTCTAGAGCTTGAATTCACTGAGTTAGAACTGCTTGCCTAGATATCCCGCTTGGTGTGAAATGCACTGCATGAAGCGTTCTGAGCTCAGACACAGTTTTCTCACAGGTTCAAAATCTCAAAACCCCAAAGTGAAACACAGGTAAATGTTACTTAGTTTGAAAGCGTTTTCAGCTGGTGGTAAATCTTTTTCCTAGGTAGTGATTTGAAAGTGTTTGTGCTTTTTGCCAAGACATGCAGTGTGGAGCCAAAGCAACCTAGGAAGCATTTTAGCATATAGGCTTTATACACAGAAAGAGAATCTTATAGGCTAGCAGTGAGACACACGTATATGTTACTTAATTTTTGCTGACAAATGACTTCGTTCTCAGTTTTTCATCTAGGACTTGAATTCCCTGAGTTAGTGCTGTTTGCGTAGAAATCCCGCTTAGTGCGAAATGCACGAAAGACACGGTTTTCTCACTGGTTCAAAATCTCAAAACCCCGAAGTGAAACACAGGTAAATGTTACTTAGTTTGAACTGCAAATGCAGCTGGTGGTAAATCTTTTTCCTAGGTAATGAACTGAAAGTGTGCTTTATGCCAACTCATCCAGCTTGGAGCCAAACCACAACAGGACGCAGTTTAGCAATAGAGTCTTTATACACAGAAAGAGAATCTTAAAGCCTATCAGTGAGACACACGTATATGTTACTTAGTTTTAGCTGATAAATTACGTAGTTTTCAGTTTTTCTTCTAGAGCTTGATTTCACGGAGTTAGAACAGTTTGCCTAGAAATCCCGCTTGGTGCGAAATGCATTGCTTGAGGCGATCTGAGCTCAGACACAGTTTTCTCACAGGTTCAAACTCTCAAAACCCTGAAGTGAAACACAGGTAAATGTTACTAAGTTTGAACTGCAACTGCAGCTGGTGGTAAATCTTTTTCCTAGGTAGCGAATTGAAAGTGTTTGTGCTTTTTGCCAAGTCATCCAGCGTGGAGCCAAAGCAACCTAAGAAGCATTTTAGCATTGAGGCTTTATACCCAGAAAGAGAATCTTAAAGGCTAGCAGTGAGACACACGTATATATCACTAATTTATTACTGATAAATGTCATAGTTATCAGTTTTTCATCTAGACCTTGAACTCACTGAGTTAGTGTGGTTTGCATAGAAATCCCGCTTAGTGCGAAGTGCACTTCTTGAGGCGGGCTGAGCTCAGACACGGTTTTCTCACTGGTTCAAAATCTCAAAAATCCGAAGTGAAACACAGGTAAATGTTCCTTAGTTTGAACTGCAAAGACAACTTTTGGAAAATCTTTTTCCTAGGTAGTGAATTGAATGTGTGCTTTTTGCCAACTCATCCAGCTTGGAGCCAAAGCACAATAGGAAGCAGTTTACAAATAGAGTCTTTATACACAGAAAGTGAATCTTGAAGCCTATCAGTGAGACTCCCGTATATGTTACTTGGTTTTAGCTGATAAATTACATACTTTTCAGTTTTTGTTCTAGACCTTCAATTCCCTGAGTTAGTGCGGTTAGCATAGAAATCCCGCTTGGTGCCAAATGCACTGCATGAGTCGGTCTGAGCTCAGACACGGTTTTCTCACTGGTTTAAAATCTCAAAACCCTGAAGTGAAACACAGGTAAATGTTACTTAGTTTGAACTGCAAATGCAGCTGGTGGTAAATCTTTTTCCTAGGTAGTGTTTGTGCTTTTTGCCAAGTTTCCAGCGTGGAGCCAAAGCTACCTAAGAAGCATTTTAGCATTGAGGATTTATACCCAGAAAGAGAATCTTAAAGGCTAGCAGTGAGACACACGTATATATCACTTATTTATTAATGATAAATGTCGTAGTTGTCAGTTTTTCATCTAGACCTTGAACTCACTGAATTAGAGCGGTTTGCATAGAAATCCGGCTTGGTGCGAAATGCACTGCTTGAGGCGGTCTGAGCTCTGACACGGTTTTCTCAGTTTGAAAATCTCAAAACCCCGAAGTGAAACACAGGTAAATGTTACTTAGTTGTAAGTGCAATTTCAGATGGTGGTAAATCTTTTTCCTAAGTAGTGAATTGAAATTGTTTGTGCTTTTTGCCAAGTCTCTAGCTTGGATCCATAGCACAATAGGAAACATTTTAGCAACAGAGGTTTACAAACAGAAAGAGAATCTTAAAGGCTAGCAGTGAGACACACGTATATGTTACTTAATTTTTGCTGACAAATCACTTCGTTCTCAGTTTTTCATCTAGAGCTTGAATTCACTGAGTTAGAACTGCTTGCCTAGAAATCCCCCTTGGTGTGAAATGCACTGCTTGAAGCGTTCTGAGCACAGACACAGTTTTCTCACAGTTTCAAAATCTCAAAACCCCAAAGTGAAACACAGGTAAATGTTACTTAGTTTGAAATGCGTTTTCAGCTGGTGGTAAATCTTTTTCATAGGTAGTGATTTGAAAGTGTTTGTGCTTTTTGACAAGTCATGCAGTGTGGAGCCAAAGCAACCTAAGGAAGCATTTTAGCATATAGGCTTTATACCCAGAAAGAGAATATTAAATGATAGCAGTGAGACACACGTATATGTCACTTATTTCTTACTGATAAATGTCATAGTTGTCAGTTTTTCATCTAGACCTTGAACTCACTGAGTTAGAGGGGTTTGCATAGAAATCCGGCTTGGTGCGAAATGCACTGCTTGAGGCGGTCTGAGCTCAGACACGGTTTTCTCACAGTTTCAAAATCTCAAAACCCCGAAGTGAAACACAGGTAAATGTTACTTAGTTTTAAGTGCACTTTCAGCAGGTGGTAAATCTTTTTCCTAAGTAGTGAATTGAAATTGTTTGTGCTTTTTGCCAAGTCTCTAGCTTGGATCCAAAGCACCATAGGAAACATTTTAGCAACAGAGGTTTACACACAGAAAGAGAATCTTAAAGCCTAGCAGTGAGACACACATAATTGTTACTATGTTCTACGTGATATATGACATAGTTTTCAGTTTTTCTTCTAGAGCTTGAATTCACTGAGTTAGAAATGCTTGCTTAGAAATCCCGTTTGGTGTGAAATGCACTGCTTGAAGCGTTCTGAGCACAGACACAGTTTTCTCACAGGTTCAAAATCTCAAAACCCCAAAGTGAAACACAGGTAAATGTTACTTAGTTTGAAATGCGTTTTCAGCAGGTGGTAAATCTTTTTCCTAGGTAGCGAATTGAAAGTGTTTGTGCTTTTTGCCAAGTCATCCAGCGTGGAGCCAAAGCAACCTAAAAAGCATTTTATGTTTGAGGCTTTATACAAAGAAAGAGAATAATAAAGGCTAGCAGTGAGACACACGTATATGTCCCTTATTGATTACTGATAAATTTCATAGCTGTCAGTTTTTCATCTAGACCTTGAACTCACTGAGTTAGTGCGGTTTGCATAGAAATCCCGCTTGGTGCGAAATGCATTGCTTGAGGCGATCTGAGCTCAGACAAGGTCTTCTCACTGGTTCAAAATCTCAAAACCCCGAAGTGAAACACAGGTAAATGTTACTTAGTTTGAACTGCAAATGCAGCTAGTGGTAAATCTTTTTCCGAAGTAGTAAATTGAAAGTGTGCTTTTTGCCAACTCATCCAGCTTGGAGCCAAGCACAACAGGAAGCAGTTTACCAATAGAGTCTTTATATACAGAAAGAGAATCTTAAAGCCTATCAGTGAGACACACGTATATGTTACTTAGTTTAGGCTGAAAATTACATAGTTTTCAGTTTTTCTTCTAGAGCTTGATTTCACGGAGTTAGAACAGTTTGCCTAGAAATCCCGCTTGATGCGAAATGCATTGCTTGAGGCGATCTGAGCTCAGACACAGTTTTCTCACAGGTTCAAACTCTCAAAACCCTGAAGTGAAACACAGGTAAATGTTACTAAGTTTGAACTGCAAATGCAGCTGGTGGTAAATCTTTTTCCTAGGTAGCGAATTGAAAGTGTTTGTGTTTTTTGCCGAGTCACCCAGCGTGGAGCCAAAGCAACATAAGAAGCATTTTAGCATTGAGGCTTTATACACAGAAAGAGAAAATTAAAGGCTAGCAGTGAGACACATATACATGTCACTTATTTGTTACTGATAAATGAAATAGTTGTCAGTTTTTCATCTAGACCTTGAACTCACTGAGTTAGTGCTGTTTGCATAGAAATCCCACTTAGTGGGAAATGCACTGCTTGAGGCGGTCTGAGCTCAGACACGGTTTTCTCACTGGTTCAAAAACTCAAAACCCCGAAGTGAAACACAGGTAAATGTTACTTAGTTTGAAATGCAATTTTAGCTGGTGGTAAATCTTTTTCATAGGTAGTGATTTGAAAGTGTTTGTGCTTTTTTCCAAGTCAAGCAGTGCGGAGCCAAAGCAACCTTGGAAGCATTTTAGTATATAAGCTTTATAGACAGAAAGAGAATCTTATAGGCTAGCAGTGAGACACACGTATATGTTACTTAATTTTTGCTGACAAATGACTTCGTTATCAGTTTTTCATCTAGACCTTCAATTCCCTGAGTTAGTGCGGTTAGCATAGAAATCCCGCTTGGTGCCAAATGCACTGCATGAGGCGGTCTGAGCTCAGACACGGTTTTCTCACTGGTTCAAAATCTCAAAACCCCGAAGTGAAACACAGGTAAATGTTCCTTAGTTTGAACTGCAAAGGCAACTTTTGGTAAATCTTTTTCCTAGGTAGTGAATTGAAAGTGTGCTCTTTGCCAACTCATCCAGCTTGGAGCCAAAGCACAATAGGAAGCAGTTTAGCAATAGAGTCTTTATACACAGAAAGAGAATCTTAAAGCCTATCCGTGAGACACACATATATGTTATTTAGTTTTAGCTGATAAATTACATAGTTTTCAGTTTTTCTTCCAAAGCTTGATTTCACGGAGTTAGAACAGTTTGCCTAGAAATCCCGCTGGGTGCAAAATGCATTGCTTGAGGCGATCTGAGCTCAGACACAGTTTGCTCACTGGTTCAAACTCTCAAAACCCTGAAATGAAACACATGTAAATGTTACAAAGTTTGAACTGCAAATGCAGCTGGTGGTAAATCTTTTTCCTAGGTAGCGAATAGAAAATGTTTGTGCTTTTTGCCAAGTCATCCAGCGTGCAGCCAAAGCAACCTTAGAAGCATTTTAGCATTGAAGCTTTCTACACAGAAAGCGAATACGAAAGGCTAGCAGTGAGACACACGTATATGTCCCTTATTTATTACTGATAAATGTCATAGTTGTCAGTTTTTCATCTAGACATTGAACTCACTGACTTAGTGCGTTTTGCATGGAAATCCCGCTTGGTGCGAAATGCACTGCTTGAGGCGATCTGAGCTCAGACACAGTTTTCTCACTGGTTCAAAATCTCAAAACCCCGAAGTGAAACACAGGTAAGTGTTTCTTAGTTTGAACTGCAAAGGCAACTTTTGGTAAATCATTTTCCTAGGTAGTGAATTGAAATTGTTTGTGCTTCTTGCCAAGTCTCTAGCTTGGATCCAAAGCACAATAGGAAACATTTTAGCAACAGAGGTTTACACACAGAAAGAGAATCTTAAAGCCTAACAGTGAGACACACGTAATTGTTACTAAGTTTTAGCAGATAAATGACATAGTTTTCAGTTTTTCTTCTAGAGCTTGAATTCACTGAGTTAGAACTGCTTGCCTAGAAATCCCGCTTGGTGTGCAATGCACTGCTTAAAGCGTTGTGAGTTCAGACACAGTTTTCTCACGGGTTCAAAATCTCAAAACCCCAAAGTGAAACACAGGTAAATGTTACTTAGTTTGAAATGCAATTTTAGCTGGTGGTAAATCTTTTTCCTAGGTAGCGATTTGAAAGTGTCTGTGCTATTTTCCAAGTCATGCAGTGTGGAGCCAAAGCAACCTAGGAAGCATTTTAGCATATAAGCTTTATACACAGAAAGAGAATCTTATAGGCTAGCAGTGAGACACACATATATGTTACTTAATTTTTGCTAACAAATGACTTCGTTGTCAGTTTTTCATCTAGACCTTGAAATCACTGAGTTAGTGCGGTTTGCATAGAAATCCCGCTTGGTGCGAAATGCATTGCTTGAGGCGATCTGAGCTCAGACACAGTTTTCTCACTGGCTCAAAATCTCAAAACCCTGCAATGAAACACATGTAAATGTTACTAAGTTTGAATGCAAATGCAGCTGGTGGTAAATCTTTTTCCTAGGTAGCGAATTGAAAGTGTTTTTTTGCTTTTTGCCAAGTCATGCAGTGTGGAGCCAAAGCAACCTTAGAAGCATTTTAGCATTGAGGCTTTACACACTGGAAGCGAATATTAAAGTCTAGCAGTGAGACACACGTATATGTTACTTAATTTTTGCTGACAAATGACTTCGTTATCAGTTTTTCATCTAGACCTTCAATTTCGTGAGTTAGTGCGGTTAGCATAGAAATCCAGCTTGGTGCGAAATGCACTGCTTGAGGCGGTCTGAGCTCAGACACGGTTTTCTCACTGGTTCAAAATCTCAAAACCCCGAAGTGAAACACAGGTAAATGGTCCTTAGTTTGAACTGCAAAGGCAACTTTTGGTAAATCTTTTTCCTAAGTAGTGAATTGAAAGTGTTCTTTTTGCCAAGTCATCCAGCTTGGAGCCAAAGCACAATAGGAAGCATTTTAGCAATAGAGTCTTTATACACAGAAAGAGAATCTTAAAGCGTATCTGTGAGACACACGTATATGTTACTTAGTTTTAGCTGATAAATTACATAGTTTTCAGTTTTCTTCTAGAGCTTGATTTCACGGAGTTAGAACAGTTTGCCTAGAAATCTCGCTGGGTGGGAAATGCATTGCTTGAGGCGATCTGAGCGCAGACACGGTTTTCTCACTGGTTCAAACGCTCAAAACCCTGAAATGAAACACATGTAAATGTTACAAAGTTTGAATGCAAATGCAGCTGGTGGTAAATCTTTTTCCTAGGTAGCGAACAGAAAGTGTTTGTGCTTTTTGCCAAGTCATCCAGCGTGGAGCCAAAGCAACCTTAGAAGCATTTTAGCATTGAGGCTTTACACACTGGAAGCGAATATTAAAGTCTAGCAGTGAGACACACGTATATGTTACTTAATTTTTGCTGACAAATGACTTCGTTATCAGTTTTTCATCTAGACCTTCAATTTCGTGAGTTAGTGCGGTTGGCATAGAAATCCCGCTTTGTGCGAAATGCACTGCTTGAGGCGGTCTGAGCTCAGACACGGTTTTCTCATTGGTTCAAAATCTGAAAACAAAATTGATATCTGAGGAAAGGAGGCAGGGCGGGAGGGGAAGAGAGAGAGAGGAGAGAGAGAGGATAGGGAGAGAGAGAGAGAGAGAGAGAGAGAGAGAGAGAGAGAGAGAGAGAGAGAGAGAGCCGCGATGCTGCTTTATCACAGACAAACAGCAAAGTTTCTCTAGAGATGGGGGTAACTTTGACCTTGCAGGGAGAAGTGGGCGTGGGGCTGGGGTAGTGCAGTGCAGATTCCTAGGGAAGAAGAAATGCAAAGGAGGACGCGGGATCCCTTGTTTCAATGGGGTTCAGGAACTGCTCCTTTGCCAGTCTATCACTAACTGAGATGAAGATTTGGTCTCTGCACTTGACTCGGCCAAAGCGTGCTGGGAGATGCAAAAGACATAAGATGGGGGTGGAGGAAGGACCTCTAGGATTGCCATGGGCTGTGAATCGTTTGGGGAAACGGCAAACAGAGCAGTAGCCCTGAATGCTTCGGCTCCCTGCTTGCCAGCTGCTTCCCTTAGCAGGGTATCTCAATGAATCCTCCTTTTCTGGTCTGCACTCTTGTCTGGAGAAACTTGTCTGGCAATGGGGTAGCACAGAACTGGCATTCGAGAGGTAGGGCGCCAGTTGAGATGGTAGGGGTAGCTTTGGAGCGGCTGGCTGATTATCTTTTGGGATCAGTGCAGTGTAGTGACGGGCATCCTGAACGCAAATGTCTAGAAAGAGTTCAAATGAGCACATGTGCTGGGCTGGACACTGAAAACACGTCAGAACATTGCTCTCAACGAAAGTGCCTTCGGTTGAGGCCAGGCAGTTACTCGGCGTGAGGTGGGTTGGGCTGGACTTGGGTGCTGTGCTGGTCAGGGCTGGGCAGTACCCTGGTGCCTGCTGCATGGGGCCCGGCGAAGATTAGACTCACAATGGATTTCTAGTGGGAGGCCCTGGGCCATGCTACCATCTGTGCCAACTTCCAGGAAACTAGCCCCCTAGGATTTCAGGCACACGCAAACACAGGAAAGGTCCGTTGGTTGGTCCTTTGGTTCGTTCGTTCACACATCCATCCATCCATCCATCCATTCATTCATTCTTTCAACCAACCAACCAAAGTCGGGGTGGGCCTGGAGCGGGCAGGTGCCGGGCATGGCTATTTCCAATGTCCTTAATAATTCCAAGCTCCAGGTTTGTCTCTGAATGAAAACGGCTTGGAAAGGGAAACAAAGGAAGTGTGGAAAGCCTGAGAGCTTTCCCCTCCCGGCAGCACTGAGAGTCCAGCACAGCCCCAGCCCACTGGACTCCTCTTCTCTTCAGGCGGCACCACACAGCTGCCGACACCAGGTGGCGCTGTGTCCCAGATTTATTTATTTATTTGCATATTTTTATTTCATGATTTCTTTGTTGGTTTGTCTCTTTATCTATCTATCTATCTATTTATATATCTATTAATTGATCTATCTATTTATTTATTTAAGTGTAGGCGATATTCCTTTTCAGAGACAGTTTTTGGGGCTCTCTGACCGCTGAGGTGTGCAATATTTTAGGACAATCAGAGGGGACGATTTGCTTGCCTATGAGGTACTGGCAGGTGTTCCAAAAGAGTGAAAAACCCGATGGTACTGGTTTTGCGCTGCCTCAGTTTGACACTTTTTCTTGGAAGTGACAACGCTTCTCTCTCCCTTTTGAACTTTGCAGGAGAGCCCAAAGAGGGAACATTCAAGGCATGTGTCTCCCAGGAGCAAAGATGGAGATTTGGTGGCGCTCTCCTGAGGTGCCACACAATGTCCTTTGTTGAAACAAATGAGGGGCTACCCAAATTTAACTTAAGTTTAGATTTCTGGGAAGCTTTCTCCTAGCTGTCCGAAAACAGCAGCAGCCACATTGAATCTCTCTGAAAGCTCTGGCTCAACTCAGGAGTGGGGAGTACCACGTTGACAATCTCCTAAGTGAAACCGTTGACCTTGGAAGAAAACTCCCATTTTGTTTTCAACTCCCATGATTTGACATGAGGTATGCAAAATAAACAGAACAGGGGAGAGTTGGAAATGAGAGCCCTCACCCCCTTCGAGTCCATTCCCAAGCCAGGCAAGAGTTTCCTGTTGCGCTTGGTGAGATCCAGATGTCCAATGATCACTGAGATGTGTGTGTGCCGGCGGGGGGGGGCGCCCTGGGGGTGCAGCTGGTTAAGGGAGTGCAGGATGAAGCTCTGCAGAGCCACTGCCAAGGGGATTGTGAGCACACTTGTGCTTGCCGGCCATTGCCGGGGCACGGGAGGGCTGAAACGCGGCCGGCCCTTCTTCCTGCAAGGGGAGTGGGCGTGGCCGCATAGGCGCGGCGGCTCTGGGGCGGGGCTGCCGCATAGGCGCTGCTCTGGGCCTTGCCTATGCGGCCTCCCAGCCCCGGAGCCGCCGCACCTATTCGGCCGCTGGAAATTGTGGGCGTGGCTCACGCAGGTGCTCACGCAGCTGCAGTTTCCCGGCTTTTCCTAATATTAAGGTCTAAGATAAGGGAAAAATGCTATCTGAGGGAAGGAGGCAGGGCGGGAGGGGAAGAGAGAGAGAGGAGAGTGAGAGGATAGGGAGAGAGAGAGAGAGAGAGCGAGAGAGAGAGAGAGACAGAGAGAGAGAGAATGAGAGCCGTGACGCTGCTTTACCACAGACAAAAAGCAAAGTTTCTCTGGAGATGGGGGTAACTTTGACCTTGCAGGGAGAAGTGGGCGTG
>PVIJ01025250.1:0-10949 GCA_004024925.1 Scalopus aquaticus
GGGGCGGGGCCTGCGGAGTGGACGCTGAGAGGGGCGGGGTCTGCAGACTGGACGCCGAGGGAGCGCCTGCCCGCGCGGTGAGGGCTGAGCGGGCGCCGGCACTGACCCATGTCTTTGATGTTCTCCCCGGGCAGCAGCGGCGGCTCTTCCATCTCGGCCAGCTTGTTGGACTCCCGCAGGACCTGCGGGGGAGGCCCGTCACTCGCGGCTCCCCGTTCACGCGTCCCTCCGCCCCGCCCCGGCGCCGCCCGGCCCAGGACGCTGCAGAGCAGAGCCCCGAGCTGCAGCGCGGCGTGGGCCGGTCGGCGCAGGGCTCCGTGACGGCCACTGCACACGCGTGCTGCGGCCCCGGGAAGGCGGTGCGCTCGCGCCCAGGAGAGGCCGACGCAACAGGCGCCCGCTCGGACTCCTGCTGGGCAGACACTGACGGCGCCGAAGCCGGGACTTGGAGGCGGGCCTGGCGTCTCCCCGGGCGCACGCGGGGAGGGGCGTCTGACCCCCAAACGGGGCGGTGACGCCAAGGCCCTGAAGGGCCCGCGAGGGGGCTCTGCCGGGGAGGCCGTGCACGCGCCTCCCTCCCCTGGTTAGCGCCTGACTGACGCCACGAGGGGAGAAACACACCGGACGGAGCCGCACAGGGTCGCTGAGGACGCGGGGTGGGGGCGGGGTCCAGCCGAGCTCGAGCAGGAGCCCTTCCGCCAGGACGGCCAAGGACAGCGCCATGTCCAGCGCGGCCAGCACTGGCAGCGGTCTGGCCGGTCAGAGCACCAGCAGGGACCGACCGCGAGGCTGGGCGCCTAGGAGGCGTGTCTGGGAGCAGGGCCGGGGTGGACTCTGTCCACAAGCGCAGCCCTGGCGCACGGAACCGGAACCGCGGCCTGCGAGCCGCCCAGGGCGCCTTGGTCCGCAGCCAGGCGGGGGGGTCAGACAGCCCAGCACCCACCGGCCCCTCCCGCCCCCTCGGCCCCTCCTCCCGTGCTGACGCGAGTGCGGGGCTGTCCGAGGCTGGCCGTGTGGGCCACAGCAACTGGGCGTCTGCAAATCCCTGACGACGCAGAGAGTCCGCTCCTTTTTTGGGTTCTTTTAAATTGTATGACTTTCCCCATAACATTCTTGCACATTTTTCATTAGTCTTATTCCTAAGTAGTATAGTTCTGCTGCTTTTGTAAAAATAACCTTTTTAAAATCATACTGTCTAGACGTTTTTGCTAAGGCTCAGAAACATGACTTTTTTTAAGTCACCTTCTATCCAGCAACAGCGCTTGTAGCTGACATGGATTTGTCCTAGATTTTCCATCTAGACAATCACCTGTAAACAATAAAAACTCAGCTCCGGGCGCCCTGGGGGCGCAGGGGTTAAGTCTCAGCCCTATGGAGCGTCTGCAGCCGCTGCAGCACGAGTTCGATCCCCGGCCAGGGAGCTTCCCACAGGGCGCAGCAGACCCCTCCTGTCTCCCCGCTGCCCCCTCAGCAGTGGATTTCAGCAGATCCGCCTGTTCTGCTCCCCACTCTGTCTCTGGGGAATCCTCTCACCACCGCCCCACCCCCACCCGCACCGCTGGCCTGCACCCCAGCTCGTGTGCATAAGTAAATCTTTGGGGAAAAAAAAAATCAGCTCCTTCATTCACTTCCTGTATCGTTTTCTTCTTTTACCGGCTAGACCCTGGGGCGGGACGCGAACACGCAGGGCGCCTCCGGGCAGGCAGGTCCGTGGGTCCGGGGGACGGCGCGGGGCGGGTGCACAAGCTCCTCGAGGGTGGCGGGAGATGAGAGGGTGGTGGCCCCCCAATCCCGCCCCGGGCGCAGGCGATAGGCCCGGCTTCTCCCCAGACCTCGTCGCGCTGCATTCATGACCGCCCCAGGAAGGAGCCAGCGGTCCCTGCGCTTTGGTCGTTCAAGGAAAATGTGAAGAACGTGACACAAATTTTGAAGGGATCCCCGTATCTGCCTGACGTGTCTGTCCCACACCTCAAGATGAGAGCCCCGGTGGGAGCCGGTCGCCCCCAGGACGGCCGGAGCTTCTGTGCCTGCTCTCTGCGCACGGGCTCAGGGTCTCAGAGGATCTGCAAACAGCTTCTCCCGAAACTGAGTCCCGCTCTCCGCGGACGGGATGGCTGCGCGTCCCCGCTAACTACAGGAACTTGTTTTCAGCAGTACCTTGCTGATTTGTAAGCATGAACACACCGGTTGCTGGTGCTCACTCCTTTGTCCTCATCTTTAATGAAAGCACGGGCGGGGAGAGAGAATGGCAGAGCTGCTCTCCATGGCGCGCTCCCCAGCCTCCCCCACCGCAAATTCATTTGGACTCCGAGTCTCTGTAGTAGCTGAGAACTTCATCGGTGCCGGCTGGCCGCGGCAAGCACCTGGTTAAGACCTCAAAACAGGTTCTTTCACGTGATATACTCACGCAGCAGGCAGGTGTGCACATCGCATTACTAAAAATCCTGTATGAAAGGGTCCTTTAAAAAATGTCAGGCTTTCGGCCAAGTGAGGAACAGCGTGGCAGCAGAAGAGGCTGCCGCGGCGGCCCCAAGGGGGCGGCTTCGCTCTGGCCGGCCGACCGGGCTCAGTGTGCAGCAACGGGTCTGCAGGGCGGCGCCACACAGGGCACCCAGCGAGTAACCCAGAGCCCCGACACCTGGCCCGTCCCACGCCGGCAGGCACGGACGGCTGCGGGCTGCTGGGGTGACCCGGGGTGCCCCCGGTCTTGGGCTGAGGCCCGACGGCCCGGGGCGGCTCTGGGGAAGGCCGGCAGCACCGGGCAGCGTGCACGTACCTGCAGGTCGGGGGAGAAGTTGTCTGCGGACGTGGAGACGGAGTCCGAGGACACGGCCGAGGTGGGCTTCGTGTGCGCCGAGTTCTCGGAGTGCGAGGTGGACACGCTGCAGGACACAGGAGCCGGCGTCAGCGTCCCCGGCGCGCTGCGGGATGCCGATTCCGGACACAGGCCGGTGCCCCAGCGCCCCAAAGCCCTGCGCCCCAAAGCCCTGCGCCCCGCGGCCGATGCTGCCTGCGCGCCGTGGACACGCGCTGCCCCGCTGCTGCCCCGCCCTGTGCCCAGGAGGCCCCAGGAGGCCGCCCCAGAGGAGGTGGTGGTAAAAGACGGGGAATCGCTGCCCCCCCTCCCCAGGCCGTGCCAGCCCTCGGGGTGGCTGCCTGACCGGGGCCGGGAGCGGACAGCAAGCACCGCCACAGGCACGCGCCCGCCTCAGGCTGCACCCCCGGCTCAGGTCCCCGCGCAGCGTCCTTAGCGGGTGTGACCAAGCACTGCTGACAACCACACGGGCGGGAGAGCAGCGGCCCAGGCCCCACGCGCCCTCCCCGGCCGCACAGGAGCTGCCCGGCCACGGTCGTTGCAAGGCAGAGCCGCTGGCCTTCCTCCCAGCACCCTGCTTCTCCCGCCAACTGGATTTCCCTCCGGGACCCCGGGGAGACGAGGCCCCCCTGAAGTGTCCCGTGTGAGCGAGGTCACGCCCGAGGAGCCCCAGCAAGCCCCAGCTGCGGCCTTTCTGGGAGCCCCGCCCCCCCCCCCCAAGGGCCCAGTGTCAGGCGGTTACTCACTCAGCTGCTAGGCTGGTTAAAAAAAAGCTGAAAGGCTGCAGTGTGCGTAAACAGCCGGCCACAAAAGACTCACTGTCAGAGGACCCGCAGGTTCCCGACACAGAAAAACATTCCAAAACCAAATTCGGTCACAGCGTCAAATGCCCTTCCAGGCCGCTGCGCCAGAGCCCTCCCTGCCCTGGACGTGGCAGAGAAGCGGCCGCCGCCTCCGCACGCCAGGGGCCTCCTCCGCAGGGGGCAGGGCCCAGCGCGGAAGTCCCTTGCCCTCCCTGCTCGTGAGGCCCAGCGGCTCCACTTGGGCGCTGGCGCTGCCGGAGGGCGGCGCGTGGGGGCCGGCGCCGCAGGGGCTCGCGTGGCCGCAGCGCTTCGGGGATCTCATCCGAAAACGCGAGTGAACGAAACAGGCGAAGCCGCAGGTCCCAGCGGCCTGTGTGTGGGGGCAGGAGGGCCTCGCCCAGCGGCCCCAGGCTTCCCGGAGCAGCAGGGCGCCCGGAGGAGCCTGCCCAGGGCGGCCGCGGGGAGGCGCTTGTCTGCAGAGACCCCGGTGGCGGGGAAGACGCCGAGGGGCTCCAAGCCCGAAGCGTGCACCCAGCGCACGTCAAGGCGGGGCGCCCGAGAGGCCACAGGCGAGCCTGCCACGCAGGAGATGCGGCCCCTGGGCTGGTGTCTACCTGCGGCGGCCACACCCGCCCTCCGGTGCCCAGGCAGGGGTTTCCTTTCCCTGACGGCGCACGCGGCTCTGGCCTCCCAGCTCCGCCTTTCTGCTCAGCTCCCAGAGTCACAGCAACGAACGCAGGCGACTGGCCTCTTTCTCGGCACCAGGCGGACACGTGCAGGGGCCGCAGGCGCCGTCTCCTCCAGCCTGGGAGGGCAAGAAAAGCCCCCGCGCGACAGCATCGCCGGAGCCACCTGCGCACCGAGCGAGCCCCCGCGGAGGCGGCGCCCCCCCGCAGGCATGGCCCACGGGCTCCCGCGAGGCGCTGAGAAGCAGCATGGAGCGCCCGCGGCACCGAGGGCTGCGCGACGCTAGGAAGGCCACGCTGGCCTGGGCAGCAGACGAGACCCAGCGACGCGTGCCCACGCAGGGCGCAGCGGAGGGGCGGGACGGTGCGCAGGGGGCCGGCACACGCAGGCCCCGCCTCCCGGCACGCAGCCTCCGCAGCGCGAGCGCAACGCACCGCGACGAGGCTGACCCCACGCTGCTCGCTCGCGTGGGCGGGCAGCAGCCAGTGCGGAGACGAGCCCTGCGCCCGCGCCCTCGGAGCCGCCGCCCGGCAGCGCCCACCGTGACGAGGGGCGGGCGGGCCAACGGGAAACTCAGACTATAAAACAGTCGTCACAAATGAATTGCCGCTTTAAAAAATTTACGGAACATGCAGAAAACTCGGAAATGACATTCTGAAGTCAAGCTTACTAGTGCATTTGAGAATGAAGAATTTTTAAAAATCAGATCACCAGCTACAAACACGCTGCAGGCAGCGCGACGTCAGACGGACACGACGTCAACGCTCCTCACCCGCCTCGGCCGGGCCCCTGCGCACGTGAGGTGGCCCCGCCGCCAGCCGAGCACAAGGAAGCCCGAGCCGGGCGCTGCCGGGACGCACAGGGCGGAGGCCGCTCCCGCCGGCCCCGCGCCAGCCCGCCAGCACCCCAAGCGCCTCCGGGGCCCCGGGAGAGGCCGGGGCGCGGCCGCGGGGGCTCTCCGGCCCGGCGACGAGGACAACGCTGTCCCACCCAGCGGCCCACGCCAGGTCACCGGGCGTCCCCGGCTGGAGCTGGGCGGCGGCCACGCCCTGCAGGCCCGCTACGCCAGTTCTGAGTACAGGGCGCGCGGCCAGCCGGGCCTGGCTGAGCTGCCGACGCCAGGTCCAGGCGCCGCGCCACTCCAGCGGGAGCCTCTGCGTCCCCACCGCCCCGCCGGGCTGGGCCAGACCCAGAGCGCCTGGTCCCCGCATTCTCTCCCCAGCGCAGCTCGTGGGCCCAGGCCGGGACCGGCAGGTCTGCCTGGAGCCCAGGAAGCGCCACGGGGGAGTGAGGCGAGCAGGCGGCCGGGCCACCCCTGAGGAGGCTGGTGGGGTGCTCGGCGAACCCCGCCTGCCCGGGGTGGCGGGACTCGGCCGAGGCTCAGGAACCAACGCTCAGCAGGCAGCGGGGGACGGGGCAGGCAGGGAGGCGCGAGGGGCTGCTGCGTGCGCCTGCCAAGCGCCGGGGCCGCAGGAACGCGCAGCCCGCGGGGCAGGTCGGCGGAAGGGAGCGCCTGGCCCACACGCGCCGGCTGAGGAGGGCGGGGCGCCCAGCAGCGACGCGGCGCCGAGAGTGAGCCGCGGCCCCGCGAGGCCCGGCCGAGTGGGAGCCCCTGTGGCTCGGAGGCGGACACTTCTCAGGGTGACACGGGGTGAGCAGGGCGGCGCGTGAGCTGCGTCACTCTCGCGTCCACCGCCCAGTCACTTACATTATAATTTTTGAGGTGTTTTATCTTCACTTCTGATGATCCTCAAATGTCAGTGGCTCTTAACACATTAACTGTAAACAAACACAGGGCGCTTAGGGGGACTCAGGCATTTCAGGACGCCCGCAGTGTTCTCAGCTGAGATGGGGGGCGGCCGGGGTCGGGATTCAGCTGGCGGTCAGAAGGCAAAGCTGCGCTTCTGCACGCGCGACACCAGCCTCCTCCTCACTGGGCAAAGGAAAATCTTATTTTCTGCGGGAAGAGAAAACGTCCCGAGCTAGAGAAAATTCTCCTCCCACGTGGACACTGGACCTTGCAGCACGGGCCTCGCAGCTCCGGCCCCGCCGCCCAGACCCGCGCGCTGGGGCTGCCCGAAGCCGCCCGCTCAGCCCGACCGGGGGCAGCGGCCGCCCACGCGAGCCGCGTCCCTCAGCGCGGGGCCTGGCATCTAACCCCTCGGGCTCCCAGGTCCGACAGCCCTCCCCGCCTTCAGCTTCTGGCCCACGGCGTGGAAGCGGCGCGCGCGAGTGTCCAGGGCGCCTGCCCGCCGTCACCGCCAACGCCACTGCCGCAGGCCTGCGTGCGGAGGGCGACGGCGCTGAGCGTGTCCTGCTCGGGGTGCGCCAGCCCCCAGCGCTGCAGCGCCAGCAGGCACCAGCTAGCACAGACCGCAGGCACAGGCTCTCGCAGCGGACGTGTTTACGAAGCCCCGGAGGACCTCTAAAATCAGCCCCAGGGCTGCCCAGCCCCTCGGCGCTGGGCAAGACCAGGGCACCCGACTTCCAGTGCGCTCCGTCAACACTGAGCGTCTGAGCTGGGAGGGGCGGCGCTGCCAGCAGCAGCTGGGAGGAGAGCGCGCGCGGCTCGCACGGCGTCCGCACGCACCGACGCCCATCCTGAAATCTACCGGAACTGCGGACTACTCTCCATTGCATCGGACCTCACCCGGCAGAACTTTCACGTTCTTTTAGGTCCCGGAAGGAGGAGACCCAGAGCAAGGCCGCGGCAGGCCGGGAGCGGCGAGGGCTCGAGGCCAGCACGGGGCTCCCTGCCAGCTCCGCAGTGGAGTCTGCTCCCAACCACCAGCCGCACCAGAGGCGCGTGGGAGTCGCGCACGGGGCACGGCACCCCGCACACGCGCCCCGCGACTGCAAAGCGTGTCCTGCGGACCTCCCCACTGTGACCTGACGCCCCCTGGAGCTGAAGCTACCCTGAGCCCTCACACCCAAGGGTGCTTCAGCAGGGCCATAAACAGCACCCAAAGGAAACGGAAGGAAACCGACACCCGGGGTTCGCTGCTCTCAAATGATGATTTTAAGACAGACATGCCACTCTCTGTAGTTCGCTTGAGACCCCTTTGTGAGTGTTACTGTGACTCCCTTTCATTTTTTTAAAATTTTTTTTTATTTTTTATGCATACAAGCTAGGGTGCAGGCCAGAGGCGTGGGGCGGCGAGAGGGCTCACCAGAGACAGAGTGGGGAGCAGAACAGGCAGATCGACGGAAACACACTGCTGAGGGGAGCAGCGGGCGAGGCAGGAGAGGTCTGCCGCACCATGTGGGAATCTCCCGGGCCAGGCTTCACACTCGCAGCACAGCTGCCAACAGCTCCACAGCTCTGTGCTTTAGCCCGCTGTGCCACCGGGGAGGCCCTCCCTTTCATTTTTTAAAGTACAAATGGTGATGAATTTACAGAGTAGAAATCACCTCATAAAACCAAAATAACCTGAGGCGAGCGGTGCCCGGGGTGACTGCAGGGGAGAGATTCCCTAACCGTGTAAGAAGCGCCGCTCAGGGACCAAGAAGCCAGCCAGGCGCCGGCGAGCAGGGCAGGCAGCCGGCCGCGCCGCGCCCCGAGAGAGCCGCTCAGGTAGGCGCGGGCTGCCGGGAGCCGCACGCCACACCCCGGAGTGCTGAGGCTGAGGCTCTGCCACACAGGACAAGCGCGAGAGAAGAAAAGCCCATCGTCCCTTCCCAGGGAATGGCAAACCGGAGAAACGGCAAACATTCGCCAGCATCGCTCTACACCAATTTGTGCACAAACTGGACAAGGAGAATCAGTCCAAGGAGTGGGCTGGGCCCGGCCGGAGTCCCACGTGCCACGTGGCTGCCCCCCCACCGGGCAGGCCTCCGAGAGCCGCCCCGCCCAGCCTGCAGAGCCGTCGCAGCCTGGCCTCAGTGCTTCCAGGGGCACGCGTGAGGCCAATGAGGACGGCCTAGAAGGCAAAGCCAGGCCAGCGCCAACCCCGAGTGACTGACAGACACACAGCACCAGGCCCCAAAGTACCATCCTCCCAAGTTTAGGAAGTGTCATTTTTTAAAAACCTGGGCAACTGGACAGTTTTATTATTTTTCAGCTTTATGTTCCTACTTCCCAGAAGAGCTTAAAACATCTCCCATTAAAAAAAAAAATAATCCCACAAATCAGACGTATTTAAAGTAACAACATTAAAAGTGAGTTCATCAATAGAAGTACTAGTAAAAAGTAGAGGTGAGGAGATGATCAGATTACCAACTTCCCTTGCAAATTTGAAGTCTTGTTAAACTGAAGAGAAGCAGTTACAAAGTTTCTACCTTCTAACAAAGGAGAGGAAGCAGACATAATGCTTTGCATAAATAATTTCCCCTGGCGCTAAACCCGGCAGAAATCTGTCAACCTTTCTGGTGAAAGACGGTAACGCACTGAACAGCGCCGTCCCTATGACTTTGCAGGCGACCACAAATTCACGGGGCAGTTTCCTAACTGGAAATTTCCTAACTGTATAAAACAGAAAGTGGAGCAAACAGCGATCCTCTGCCGTAGCCCAAACGCCCAGCTGGGGCCTGCTCACAGCCTGACCACGAGACCCCACCCGCCGGTACAGAGCCCCGGACTGGCTGCGCACCCCTCACAGTGCTGGGGTCACTGGCAGCCCCGGCAGCGCCCGATGAGCAGGGGCCTCCACGGCTGAGGCCTCGGCGACTTCCATGTGCGGCCACTCGGGCACGCTGCTTTCCCCGGGAAAGGCGTCAGACCATTGCTGCCCGGAGACCATGAGGCTAACTTGCGTAGGTCAAAGGCTTTCGCGTTCTTGATTTTGTCAAGTCCCCATGTCCCTTAAAAGCCGACGTGCGTAAGTGGCACCGTTAAGTTCGTGGCCACACTCATTCAGCACAATCTCAGAAACACAAAGTTATCTGTAAAGGGAGGAACTTCGTTGTTGTAAGAACACCTCTGTCTTAGCAAGCACTGTCATTAAGACGAGGCTAAGAGAATTTCGGCACTCTGGGGGGCCTGACAGGGTTTCTGGGGTTACTTTAGAAGACAAGGTAAGGACAGCTGGCTGGGCTGGGAACCTCAGAGGCCGCTTCCCCAGACCTGCAGTGCTGTCTTCACTTGCAGGGGTGGTGCTGCCCCCTGGGGCTCTCACCTGAATCTTCTCCCTCAGATGAGCTTGTTAGTTGCTTTATTTGTTCTACTCTGAGCTACAGTTGGTATCTGCAACTTTCCCATCACATTGTAACTTTCCAATCTGTTTTCTGAACGGCTTTGAACTGCGCCTGTCAGTCCTCGGTTCCCTGCATTTCAGAGTAACAGAGGCAGGACGCAAGGAGCCGCGAGCAAAGGCACAGCACACCGCTCACATGCAAAGGAGTCTTCCATCCCGGGCAATTGCATCCCAACACTAAAAACGGCCTTGTTGAGCACCTCCGACAAGCAGGCTCTGCTGAACGCCGCCTCTGACGACCGCGGAAGGGCCCTTGTCCGCAGGACAGAAGCTACAGCCTGTGAGACCTCGGCCCAACAGCTCCCTGGGCTCGCTGGGGACGCTGCAGAGGGGTGGGCGGGCGGCCGTGGCCAGCGCGGGCGGCCAACCACGGTCGATGGCCGACGCACGACTCTCCAGCAAGGCCGTGAGCACCGGGGGAGAAAGGCAGCGCCGCCGGGATTGAGTGGGCTCTGAGATGAATCAGACAAGCAGAGCACCTCCGATTTATGTGGGGGGGGGGAGGTGAAAATTGAGTGCGTTGTCATACAGCAGGTTAGTGTCTCATGACGCCAGTAATAATTAGACATCTCACTGGCAAAGAACCTGATTTCATAGTGGCTACACAACAAATAGAGCCTCAACAAAAATTTAAATCACTTTTCTAAAACCAAAGAAAAAGGTCACATCTAAAAAGTGTGTAATTAATATTCACAACAGATACGTGTAAAGGTGCACAAACGACAGTCCTCAAAATCTCAGAGAAAAAAACACCACCTGGTACAACAGAAACGCGAACGTGGGCAACCTGCAGCCCAAGGAGGAAGCAACTAGGACTCGTTACCCGGAGTCGGGTCCACACAGACTTCCGGACTTCCAGCCCAGAGATGGAGAAGAGGGGACACTTTGATTTACATGATTTAAGCAAAGGGGGCGGTAGGGAAAGAGACAAGGAAGTGAATCGACGGGAAAGGGAGGAAAGAGTGGACAAGAACCTGAAAACCACACTTGAGGATGGAGGGAAGACAGAGGGATGGGAGGGGAGGGGAGGGCCCCAGACAAGCAAAAACGAAGCATCATTTGTGAGGGGAGCAAGTATCGAGCTGAGGTTACCCGACCGGGAACAACGCGGGGTCCGCGGGGTCCTCTGCGAAGCGGAGCTCGGCCAGCGCCTCTTCCCGGCCTCCCGCCCAGAGGGAGGAGGACCAGGCGCCCAAGTTCCGGTGCCGAAGGCCCAGCCCTCCCCCGGCCTCCCCGCCCAGCCCTCCAGCGCCATCCCGAGGCCGCCCAGCAGTTCCCGACCCTCCGCGCCCCGCCGCCCCAGGACCCCTCCATCCTCGCCGGCCGCAGCACCCGGGGCCGCCTCCGCCCTCGGCCCCGCCGGCCCCGGCCCCCGCCAGGCCCGGCCGCTCCAGGCGCCCCCAGACTCACCACCCGCGAGGCCCCCCAGGCCCCAGAACTCCCAGGCCCCCA